>JAJEJO010045524.1:32165-99638 GCA_020662805.1 Glaucomys volans
CTGGATGGTGTAGAGGAAAATGGGGTGGGAAGGAGTATGGGAAGGAAAGACAGTAGACTGAGACAGGTTATTATCTGTGTACAGACATGTGTACATAACCATGTACATACATGTACATAGGTTATTACCCTATGCACATGTATGATTACATGAATGGTGTGAATCTACATTGTGTAAAACCATAGAAATGAAAAGTTGGACCCCATTTGTGTGCAATGAATCAAAATGCAGTTTGTAAAAAAAAAAAAAAAAATTGTCAGGAAATACAGGGGGCTGGGGATGTAGCTCAGTTGGTAGGGTGCCTGCCTCGCAAGCACGAGGCCCTGGGTTCATCCCCAGCACTGCAAAAAAAAAAAAAAAAAAAAAAAATACCGTGCATTGACCACTGTGCTCTATGCTTCACAGACTTAATTTTGTTTAATCTTCACAACTCTATGAGTAGGTACAAATATTATTCCAATTTTATAGTCTGTAGAAAGACAAATTTAAACTTATATTTAGTAAGGTTGAGGATGTAGACCAATGTGCTTGCCTAGCACATGTTCAATCCCTGGGGTCAATCCCTAGAACCACACACGAAAAATTAATGTATAATAAAATTAATGTACAATTAATACATAATAAAATTAGAAGAGAGATAACAAAAAAAAAAAAAAGTGAAAAAGCATAATAAGACATCCAATTAAGTGTTTTCCCAATGTATAGATGACAGGGTTCCAGGCTCCTAGAGTTCTTTTATGGTATCAAGCACTGTCTAGAGTTGCATGAATATTCATGTATTTATTTTACATATATATTACTCTTTTCAGTATACCAATAATACTGTGATAAAAAATATAGATAATACTTTAAAAGTGCTACTGGTAAAACAGTATCTTGTGAAACTAAATTGGCAACCACCATGCAAACCAGCAAATGCAACTGTGGGTATTAACCCAGAGAAATTAAAGCTCTGTTCACACAGAAGCCCACACAGGAAGGTGTAGTTTTATTTATAATGCCTAAAAACTGAAAACAACTCAAATGTCCTTCAACAAGCAGTTGAACAACAATACCTACATATCATGAAATACTGCCCAGCAATAAAAAGGCAAAAATTATTAAAATACAAAATGACTTGGAGTGATCCCAAGGGAATCATGCTTAATGAAAAAAAAAATCAATCTCAAAAGTTTACAAACTATACATTTCATGCATGTGACATTCTTAAAGTAAGAATTATAAAGACAGAGGAGAGATCAGTGGCAGCCAGGAGTTAAGGATCCAGCGGGAGAAGACGAAGGTGTCACCGTGATGGGGTGGCATCAGGGAGCTTTGTGCTGATGGAACAGCTGTAATTTAAGTGCAGTGGTGGTCACACACACACCCCCACATACAGGATGTGTGACTGGTGCTCTCTAAGGGTGCTCAGTGTGTGACCCACAGCACCACAGAAATAAATAAAATGAGTTCTGTGGCTCATGCACTGTTAATTTCAGGTTGTGATACTGCATCCTAATTCAGCAAGACAGAGGAAGCTGGTTCAGAAGCACAAAAGATCTCCCTGCATACTTTTTCCCCTACTTCCTATGACTTTGTAATTACTTCAGAGTAATTATTATAGCCTTGCCAATTAAATAATAAATTAATGGATAGCTGTTACCTTGTATAGGAGATATTTTAATTTGAAAAAGGAACAAACAAAATCACCAAGCACCGGGGAAGACATGGGGCACCCCTTGTGGAGCTGGGAAAACTGTCATGACCACTTCAGAAATACCTGGTAGCATTAGTAAAGTTGCAAGTGTGCCTGCCAACAGACTCATCGACTCCACCCCAGGCTCCTAGAAACTCACATGGATGCACTCAGAAACAGGTACGAGAATATTCTAAGTATTATTTTTTGAAATAGAAAAAAACTACATGCTCAATGCTGGAGAACAGATAATCAGCTCTGTAACAGTTACACCAGGAAACACCATCCAGTAGTGAAAAAGAGGAATGTGCAACTCCATGTCAGGTAAATCTCAACAATGGTGCTGAACAAAAGCTATACAGAGATATCAACTGTGGTAATGTCAATAAACAAAGCAAAATAATACAGCACTTTGGGACACAAGCTGTTACAGCAGACTGTAAAGATAAGTAAGGATAAGAACTGACGATTCTCAGGCTAGTGACAACCTCTGGGTGGGAGAAGAAAGAGGCTAGAGAAAGCTCAGGCAAGCATTCCAGGGCACCTGGCCACACGCTCTCTCAAGTGGAGCAATGAGTACCCAGGTGCTCATTCTAGTCTTTTTTTTGAACTACCTACATAGACAGGAAGTATATCCTTTGTGTACACAGGTTTTATAACATGTAAAATTATGTGTTTTTGTTTGGAGTATGTGTTTGTGTGCAATGACTGGAGTGGAACTCAGGGCTTCATGCATGCTAAATATGTGCTCTATCACTGAGTTACATCCCTAGCTCCTAATGTGTGTTTTAAAACAGTTATAATCAACATTTTTTTTTTTTTTTTTTGTACTAGGGATTGAACCCAGGGGCACTCGACCATTGAGCCACATCCCCAGCCCTATTTTGTATTTTATTTAGAGACAGGGTCTCACTGAGTTGCTTGGGGCCTCACTAAATTGCTGAGGCTGGATTTGAACTCGCAATCCTCCTGTCTCAGCCACCCAAGTGCTGGGATTACAGGCGTGCACCACCGCGCCCGGCTATAATCAACTTTGTATCATACTTAACTTACCTGGCTGCACCATCATCCACAGACCTTTTATATGTGCACAGTTAATAAGTGAACAGCATAACAATGGTACATACTACAATTAATAATAATAATAAAAGAGGTCTCCATACCACAATGATGGCAATCCTTCCTCCAACATCACCAACAACTGTGATTGGGGGCTTTTCTTTAGGAATCAGCACTGGTCAGAATAAAACATATACAGCAAAGTTTCTTATTAAAAAGTAAAACAAAGTATTTAAGAAGTTACTATCTCATGATTAAAACTCCCAACACACTAGGAAGAGAAGGGAACTTCCTTAATCTCATAAAGAACAACTGGGAAAACCCCACAGCTAACAGCACATTCAAAGGCAGAAGACTAAACCACTGCCCCTCAGCACTGTGCTGGTCAGAGCAAGTAGCCAAGAAGGAAAATAATAAGAGGAATCCAGATCAGAAAGGAAGACCATCTGACCATTACCAGATGATATGATCCTACATACAGAAAATTCCAAATAATCCACCAAAAAACTACCAAAACCAGTAAGTAAATTTAGCAAAGGTGGAGAGCATCTGATCAACAAGCAAAAATTAATGGTCTCTTTTATATACAAGCAATGAACAATCTGAATAGAAATTAGGAAAAGAATCCCATTTACACCAGCTTTGAAAAGAACAAAATACCTAGGAATAAATTCAACCAAGTGGGTGAAAAACTTCTGGAAATACAAAATCTGGTTGAAAGAAAGTTTTAAAGAAAAAAAGACTCTTCAATATTCAGTATTGCCAAAAGATAAGCAACAGTGCTGGGGCTGTAGCTCAGTTAGTAGAGTGCTTTTCTGGCATTCCTAAGGCCCCAGGTGAAATCCTCAGTACTGGGAAAAAAAAAAAAAAAATAATAATAATACTAAAAAAAGATAAACAACAAATGAAATAAGAAATTGGACTTTATCAAAATTAAAAACTCTTGTGCATCAAGGACACTATCAAGGAAGTGAGTCAGGAACAGTGATGCAAGCGTGTAATCCCAGCTACTTGGGAGCAGGAGAATGACAAGGTCAATGCCAGCCAAGCAATATAGTGACACCCTGTCTCAAGATAAAAAAAATAAAAAGGAATTAGGATGTCAGTGGTAGAGGACCCCTAGGTTTAATCCCTAGTACTGTAGCGGGAGAGGGTGTAGTGAAGATGACCTACAAAATGGGAGAAAATATTTGCAAACTATGTATCTGACAAGAGTCTTACATCCAAAATATATGAAAAAAAACCTGTAACTCAGCAATAAAAGATTAATCCAATTAAAAATTGGACAAAGGATACAAATATGAAAATATGAAGACACTTAACATCATTAGTCATTAGGGAAATGCAAACCAAAACCACAATAAGATGCTATTTCACACCCACTAGGACAGTGATAATAATTTTAAAAAATTGGAAAATAAGCACTGGAGATATTGGAACCCTTGTGCACCACTGACAGTAATGTAAAATGGTACAGGAAAACACCCTGGGAAGTCTCCTAAAAGTTAAACACAGAATTACCACATGACCAAGCAATTCCATTCCTCGGCATAAACCAAGAGCAAGGAAATCCCACCCGCATACAGGAGCTTGTACTCGAATGCACATGGCAGCCTGTTTCCCAAAGGTAGAAACAACCCAATCTCTATCAAGTTGACAGATGAACAGTGTGACATACAGTGGAACTTGAGGGCCTTGGGAAAGGACGATTTAAAGGCTCTGCTGCCTGGAGCAGTGCTCCTGGACTGCCCTAGCTGTGGCTCAGGACAACCTCTGGATGGCATAGTGCCATGGCTGCAGAAGGTATGTGCTGTGGGGCATGGATGCATCCACCTACATATCAAAGGATGCCCCAGAGAGCCTCAGAGCCCAGACAGAGAAGAGGAACAGGGGTAGGGTTGCCATGGAAAGCCAACACTAGGGCAATGCCCAGTGGAGCCATGGGGGCAGGGCTGCCCCTGAGATTCCAGGCTGCTAAACCCACCAGAACCCAGCTTTAGCCTGAAAAGCAGGCAACATGGGAGAAACTCCACAGAGAGAGGGAGGGCACCCAGCCAGAATGTGCGAGTGGGTCACCCAGAGCCTTGCAGGCCCAGTCCTGCCCCAGTATGTCAGGAAAGTGGCACACAGAGTCAGAAGATTGTTCTGGAGACTTAAGATATAATGGTGCTTATTCTGTTGGGTTTTGGACTTGGTCGTAACCTGTTCCTCCTCTCCTGCCTATTTCTTCCTTTTGGAAGGAAATGTATGGCCTAAGTCTGTCCCACCACTATGTTTTGGAAACCCATGATCTGCTTGATTTCACAGGCTCACACCTGGAGTGCAATTTGCTTTAGATGACTCCTATTCACATATGAGTGAGGTAATATTTACATGAGACTTGGGACTTTTGAGTTAATGCCGAAACTAAGCTAAGACTTAAGACTTAACTAGAGTTGAGACATTGGCTACCACGGGAAGGAAAGAATGTATTTTGCAATGAGGAAGCTGTGAATTTGGGGGTGGGGGCAAAGGTGAAATGTCTGTATCCCTCCTAATTCATTTTGGAACCTCCCAGGGTGGTTTTAAGACATGGGAACTTTAGGAGGCGTTTAAGTCATAAGGGCACTATCCTCATGAATGGGATTAGCGCCCTGAGAAAAAGGGAGCCTTCTATCCTCCTCCACCATGTGAGGATGCAATTGTGAGGAACAGGTCCTCATCTGACACTGAATCTGGAAGCTTGATCTTGGACTTTCGAGCCTCCAGAACCATAAGGAGTAACTTTCTGTTGTTCACAAAATTACCCAGTCTGAGGTATATTTTGTCACAGCAGCCTGAGCTAAGATAGGTCAGTATACAATCTTGTGTTCTGCCTTATTCACTTACATTGCTCAGACTTCCTTGTTTCCAGATAGAACTGATTATTTCACAGGTTGCATAATTAGTCGTGCTGATACAACACAATTTATCAAGCCCTATCTTCTGCTAGACCAATTAAACTTGTCCAAAATTTTGCAAAATATAACACTGTGGTGAATAACTTTTGTGCAATAACAAGCTTTTCACTTTGGTTCAAGTACATTTTAGAATATATTGCTGAACAAATGAATGAAATTTCCTCAAGTGCCACATGCAGTCTAAAGAATTTAAACATCTTCCTAGGCCTTCCAATGACAGGATGAACTGCTTCTAGAGAGCTCTACCACTCATGCCAGCAAAAGTGCATCACTGTAGTGCAGCTTTTATGTCAACCCAAAAAATAAAAAGAGGAAGTTCACATTAAAAAACGACAAATAGCACAATTCAGTTAGCTATACAATCAGGGGAAAGTGACAAAGAGACACTGCAGCACTTACTGGGGATCTCCAGGCTGGGGTGGATGGCAGCCACACTCCTGACCATGGGTGGGGAGTGCCGTCCATCAACCAAGTCTGACTCAGCATCCTGTGCTTCTCCGTGAATCACGGCAATTCCCAGGCGCAGGCGCTCAGCAAAAGACTGTGCCCTGAGGAAAAGCATTAAATGCAAAATCAAACTCATGCAGCATCTGTTCTCTGCCAATGTATAGGGAGAGAACATCATGAGGACACAAGTAAAATGCAGTTTTCAAAGGAATAATGAAAAAAGAGAATAAAGTAACCTCCTGAATCTCTGAACCCAGGACTAAGTGTGGAGACACCCTGTGAAAGATGAGTACATCTGGCTGTAGGCACAAATGATGGGTGGCAGCCTGATCTTATCTGTAATCAATCATCTATGACAGCCTGATTATGTTAGGTGACTGCCTCTCAGCCTCAGTTTCCTCTTGTCACTGTTCATGCTACTTACCTTCCTCTTGGAACCACATGAGATAAAGCACATGAAATACTTGTCAAAGTATTATGCATTAACTTTTAAACAGATTTACGAAGTATAAAGGAGATGAGACTGTACATTTAAAGTGCACAATCCCGTAAGTTTTGATATCTGTATATGCCCACAGAAGCATTAGCATACTGAAGACAATGAACTCATACAGTCACTGTCGAGCATATTCTCGTGTTCCTTTGTAATGAATTTCTCCTCAGCCCCAGGCAACCACTGATTTGCTAGCACCATACTTTAACCTTTTCTACAATTTCATTAAGTGGAATTCGAGAGTATGCATTCTATTGCCCGACTTCTTTCACTTAACATAATGTTTTGGAGATTCATCCATGTTATACTGTCTATCAAGAGTTCACGCTTCCTTTTCACTGTTGAGTAATACTCCACTGTATGAATATATTTCAATTTACCATTTACTTTGTAATGGACTTTTGGGTTGCTCCAGCTGGTTTAGCAAATGAAGCTGCTATGAACATTCATGGAGAGACCTCTGTATAGGCATATGCTTTTTTTCTCTTGGGTAAATACCTAAGAAAGGAATGCCTGGATCATATAGTAACAGTATATTTAACTCTCTGAAAAACTGCCAAACTGTTTTCCAAAGTAGTTATACCATATTATAGTCCCATGAGCAGTTCCTCTACATCCTCAGCAACGCTTGATATGGCCAGTCATTTAATATAATCCATTTAGAAAGTGTGAGTGGTATATCATGCTGATTTAATTTGGATTAATGGCATTCAGCATCTCGTCATGTTCTTACCTGCCATCCATATACATTCTTTGCTAAAGGGTCTGTTTATCCCTTGCCATTTCTTTTTTTAAACAGGTTGGATGTTCCCTTGTTAAGTTTTAAGAATTCTTTATTATATTCTGAGTGCAATTCTTTATCAGATATATAATCTACAAATAATTTCTTCCAATCTGTGCATTTTCCTTTCATTCTCTTAGTAATGTCTACTGGAAATCTGATATTCCATTGATTTCCTTGTCTCCAGAGGGTTTTGATTATTTCAGTCTGTATAATTAGCTATATTGACCAAACATAATTTATCATGTCCTATCCTCTGCTAAATCAGCTAAACATCCCAAATCTTGCATGAAGTATAACATGGTGAATAGCTTTATAAAATAAAAAGCTTTTTGCTTATGTTAAAGTACACTCTAGGATATACTAAGTGAATGACCATCTTCTTCCTCTTATGAACTGAGTTTTTGGTGTCATATTCAAAAACATCTTTGCTTCGGAACTGGAGCTAAGCAGTGCAGGATGTAGTATGTCTTGCCTAGTATGTCTGAGGTCCTTGGATTCAATCCCTTGTTACTCACCTCTGACCCCCCCCCCCCATAAAAAGAAAAAAGTGGAAGAGCTGACTGCAGACCTCTTGCCTTGTTCCTGATCTTAGGGGAAAAGTGATCAATCTTTCAGTAGTAAGTGTGATGAGTTTTTCAGAGTCTCTTTACCAGACTTAGTTTGCTTAAGTTTTTATCGGGAATAGAACTTAATTATCTCTTCAAACAGAGTTGAATTATGCCAAAAGTTTTTTGAGTTTATGAAGATAATGATGTAGTTTTTCAGTTTAACCTGGTGAACTACATTTATTGATTTTTAAAAATGTAATCCAACCTTATACTCCTGGGATGAACTTCAAATGGTCAGGATGCCCTACCTTTTATATATTGTTGGATTCAGTTTGCTAAAATGTTGTTAGGATTTCTATAACTATGGTCATAAGATATCGATCTGTAGTTTTCTTTTATGTCTGTGTCTAGTTTTGCTGTCAGGATAATGATGGCCTCAAAGAATGACTGGAAAGTATTCTTTAATCTTCTGGAACAGTTTATTATTATGTTTGTATTCCTTCTTCCTTAAATGTTTGGTAGAATTCACCACTGAAATCTGGGTCTCAGAATTTTCTTTGTTGGGGACCTGGGGGTGTAGCTCAGTGGTACAGCAATTGCCTAGTGTGTGTAAAACCCTAGGTTGCATCCCCAGAAGTGCAAAAAAGGAATTCTTTGTGAGTTTTTCAATTCACTTTCTTCAGTAAGTATAAGGCTATTCAGGTTCCCTGGTTCTTCTTGAATAGGCTTTGGTAGTTTGCATCTTTCAAGCAATTTGTCCATTGCACCTAAGCTGCAGATTTACTGTCATACAATTAATATAACATTCCCTTATTATTCTTTCAATATCCATAGTTTGTGGTAATCTAGTGTCTCTACTGGTAATTTGTCTTCTTTCTCCTGACTTGACAAGATTTTATTCTCAAAGAACTGGCTCTAAGTTTTCGTTACTTTTCTCTACTGTTTATTTTCTATTTCACTGATTTATGCTTTAATCTTATTTTTCCTTTCTTATGCTTAATTTCCCCCTCCCCTTCTTCTTTTTTGGAGCTGAGGATGGAACCCAGGGTATTGCAAACCAAGCAAGTGTGCTACCACTGAATAAGATCCCCAGCCCCTCTTACTTAGGTTTTAATTTGCTTTTCTTTTTTAGAGTCTCTTAAGGTAGAAGCTGAGATTACTGAGATTTTTTTTTCTATTGTAAGTGTTCAGTCCTACAAATTTCTCCCTAAATAGAGTTTAATGGCTTATCACAAAATTTGATGTGCTGTGTTTTCACTTTCATTCAGTTCTTAAATACTTTCTGATTTCCTTTTTGATTTCTTCTTCGACATATGGGTTATACAAAAGTGTGTGACTTAGTTACCACACACTCAAGACTTCTGCTATTGGAATTATTCTTATTTCCAGTGTGGCCACAAAACTTATTTTGTATGACTCGAATCATTACAAGTTTTTTATGTCCCAGAATACTGGCCTTAGTAATATGAGTGAATTCAAAAAGAATGGATCTTCTGCTGTCACTGGATGGAGTATTGTAAACTGTGGAGTAGAGCCCCCTGTTTGACAGGGTCATTCAAGTCCTCTTCAGCCTCACTGATTTTCTGTCTACTTGTTTTATCCATTACTGTCAGAGGAATAATGGAATCTCTGATGATCGCCTTGGATATATCAATTTCTTCTTGCAGTTATCAAGGAAAAATCGGCTTCACATATTTATCAATGGAAAAATCGGCTTCATACATTTGAAATTATGTTCCTAGTTCATAATGTTTAGGGTTATCACAAATTCTTGAACAATTAAGCCCTTTATCATTATGAAAAGATGTTTGTCCCCAGCTATAGTCTTTGCTCCAGTTGGTTTGATATCAATGTAGTCAACCCCAACTTTTCTTAAAAGAATTAGTCTTACTGTGGTATGTACTTTTTATATACTGTGGTATATATTTTCTATCTTAACCTACGCTCTCTTCCTGTCTTGTGTCTTGCTTCATTAGGTCCTTGGCCATTGCACGTCCACCTCTCTCACTGGCCAGATTCCTAAGCAGAACACTGGGTTTCACTCTGTCTTCCAACCCCAGCACCTAGTGCATAGAAAATGTTCAAGTCTTAAGGGGAAAATAAGTGTTAGAAATTACTTCAAGGAATTTAACTTCAGGCTTAAATCATTCTACTTGAAGAAAATGTTTTATAAAGTTAAATCTTGTCTCTTTCAGTAGAAAGCATAACATTTTTGCCATAACAGATGTAGGTTAATTCTGTGGAATTAGAAAATCTCAAATGCATGTAAGTAAATATCAATTGGTCTGGTCCTATCAGTGAGGATTCTGATTTGTATTTCAAAGAAAAAGATGATAAAGCCTTCATGGAAGCAGGTCTGTACCACATAATCAATATAAAACTGTGTGCATGTGTATGTGCATGCGCGTGTGTGTATAGAACAACTGTATTTAGAAAAAGTAAGAGTCAAATGAAAAAGTTTACCAAAATTTGTAAGAATCCCAAAATTTAAGATTTACTATTCAGGGGCTGGGGATGTGGCTAAGAGGTAGAGCACCTGCTTAATATGTGCAAGGCTCTGGGTTAAATCCCCAGCAATGTTTAAAAAAAAAAAAAGAAGAAGAAAGAAGAAGAAAAAATAAGTTTAGCATTCCTATAATTTTAAATCCTTTCCTACAAAAAAATTCAAAACAGTTTTAAAAGAAATTCTTAGAGAAAAAAAAGTTCAGCCAAATACAATGGCAGCCTCTGCAGGCGAGTTTGGCTCCACACACGAGCTCCTCCTTCACTTTTAAGACTGGCTCTGCAAACATGAGACCACAGATGCCCCAACCAAAGTCCACTCTCCACCCAGAGGACTAAGAAAAAGGCAGTCAGACAGGTGAGTCAGACCACCTGTGGAGGAGGAGACCACCTGTGGAGGAGAAGGAGACCAACTGTGGAGGAGAAGGGCTTCACTGTGGCCACACAGCACAGAACAACCTGCAGCCTGTGGCTCAGTGGTCTGGTTTAGGAGAAGGTCAAGGAGGGACTCACGTCCCCATCAGGGTAGTGAGTGCCCAGCCTGCCAGTGTCTGTGGACAGCAAACTTGAACTTCACCCCAATTCAGCAGCTCCTGTCATAAGAGGCAATCAACCTGGCTGGTTAATACAGGTCAGGTGGGAAACCTCAACTTCTATCCTCAACCCAGTAACAAGCCCCATACCTTGCCCATCCATTTTCTCTGCCTAAGTCATAAGAAATCAGCAAAATCAGGTTTTACAAAAGATCCAGACAAAGACAGATACCTAAATATCAAAGTTCTAATTGAAAATCATTCACACCAGAAGCCAGGAAAATCTCCAACATGAATGAAAAAAGCCAATTAACACAAGGGGACAGACATGTTAGAATTATATGACACACAATTTAGAGCTTCCATCAAAAGAATATGACAAAGAATAATTATGACATGCTTGAAAGCAATGGAAGAATCAGAAAGCCTATGCAAAGTAATAGGTCTCAGCCAAGAACTAGGAAAAAAAAAAAAAATATATATATATTTTTTGGAACCAGGGATTGAACCCAGGGACACTTGGCCACTGAGCCACATCCCCAGCCCTATTTTGTATTTTATTTAGAGACAGGGTCTCACTGAGTTGCTAAGGGCCTTGCTAAGTTGCTGAGGCTGGCTTTGAACTCGCGATCCTCCTGACTCAGCCTCCCAAGTCGCTTGGATTACAGGCGTGCTCCACCACGCCCGGCTAGAAAATAAATATTAAAAAAATAATTTTAGGAGTTAAAAAAATATAATAAATAGGGGCTAGGGGTATAGCTCAGTAGTAGGGTGTGTGCTTAGCATGCTGGAGGCCCTGCGCTTCATCCCCAGCATCAAAAAACAAACAAAAAACAATTAAAAAGCTGTTTTGACCTCAACTGATAGCAACCACCAGAGGCCCAGGAAGAAGAGCATTAGCAGGAACTCTCCAGGACTCATAGACACCATGAAGGAAATCAGGCCTGCAACACTGACACAGGTCACGTGGACAAGCCTTGAGGACAGGATGCTGAGTGAAACAGAGGGCCACACTCTGAGATTCCATTTGTCTCAGAGAGCAATGGAGTGGTCACTATAGGATAGGGGGAAGTATGGGCAGGGAACAATTGTGTAATGGGTACAAGGTGTTTTTCTGGGACGATGAGAAAGTTTTAAAACTGGAGACAGGTAGTGACAGCACAACACTGTAAATGCACCAAATCCCAGAAAAACTGGAACCTTCAGAATGATTACTGTCAGCCCGCTGTACCCAGAAGTTCCACATGGATTCAAACAAGGACTAAAAATATTTGGGGAAAAAAAACTGCATCTGTACTGAACATGTAGACTTTTTTCTTCTATCAGTGCACCAACTATTGACATAGCATTTACATTGTGTAAAGTATTATACATATGTAATTCTGACATAATTTCAAGAATATAGGATGTGTATAGGTCACATGCAAACGCTATGCTATTTTATATAAAGGACTTGAGCATCTTTGGATTTTGATATCTGAGGGGGGTCCTGGAACTAATCCTCTGTAGATGACAAGGGACAATTATATACTATGTGTTTCATCTTTTTAAAAAGCATGAAAAATAAATCAGCCTTTAAACAAATGTTTAGAAAAGCTGTTCGAATTAATTATTCTGAAATGCACCAAGGTTTCCTACAACTTAATCAAACAAGAAGAGATCCAATGATAACACTGATAGAAAGTATGTGGGGCAGGGGCACAGGCCTGGCTGTGGTTGGGAGGTAGGCCATAAGAATGTGGTTACATACTGGTTTTGGCCCAAGACCAACTTATTTTATTTAATATACTAAGCATACACACTGTCATGCTTAATTGATAATGTCACAACTTATCTGCAGGATTCATGAAATCCCTGGAAAATCACTTCAGAAGACCTTTTTTTAAGGATATAAACCTTTATTCCCACCTGTGCTTTTGTTCTTTCCCCCTCCAATGGACTGGCTTCTCTAGAAAATAATGCCATATGAAATTCTGTCATCCAAAATCCAATTCTAAGTACTATATCCCTGACTCAGCAGTTATTTCAGGGCTACCCACTCTGTATTGCTCAGGGTGTTTCAGTTTCTTAAAATGTTACCTTTTAACATGTACAAATAAGTGGCCTCTCAACTGGACATGTTTCTGTTAATAATTTACTTAGTTCTTTGAAGAAGAGGCAATAAACAACCACAAGGTATGCTCACCAGAATTTTTAGAGGCAAATTTAAAGCCCCACAAGTCGTTGCCTATCTGGAAGGGAAAGTGGTGCTAATTAGTATTTTCCAGATCTGAATGACTTTGGTCATGAAATATCACAGGCTGGGAAGCTGGCTTGGAGCGGGGGCGGGTGTTGGGAAGAGAAAGAGGAACTGAAAAAAAGTAGAGCTGGCAGGATAATCTTAAAGTCAGTCCATGGAAGAGAAAGACGGGATTCTAGGGATACTACTGACATATGGTTGGGACCTCCTGGGCTTGATCAGAACCATCCTCAGAAGCAGAACAAGGACAGGTATGAGGTTCCACCTACCTCTTGGCTGAGGCTGGAGATTTGGCCACGATGACTGCATTCCTGTAATCTGGGATCTGTGACAGACAAGAGGTTGGGAATTACCACCATGTCTCTAAGAGTCTGTGCTGACGGTCAATGAAAAAGAATGTTCTGAAAGACTCAAAACTGTCCTCTCCTTGTAAGTTTTGCAAAAAGAGAAGTTAAAAACCAAAGTCCCCTTTGGAAACTGAAGGAATGCCTACCTAGGAAGAAAGTATAACTAAGGGGTGAGACACACAGATTCCTTTTAAGAAAAAAATAGGATAACCAATGATTAGCTCACATCTCTATGCTAACAGAACTGATACAAAGATGATTCTATAAAGTCAACAGAAAATCTCTCATGATTCCCAATTACATGCAGTTTCACAGTACAAGGACATTCAGCCAATTCAAATCTAAGTTAACTGTCAAATTCCAAATTAGCTTGGTCCAGAGATGACTATTCAACATATTGTGGTTACTGCATGCTGAAAACCAATTTGTGAAAGGACAATTAGCCCTGTACTATCTTAAAAAGAGCCCTTGAACAAAAAGCAAGCAAACAAAACCAAGTAAAGTATCAGCTGATGCTTTGGTTTGGGGGGAGCATTACCACTGAGTTATGTCTCTTTTCTCTATTTTTCTATTTTCTATTTTGAAATAGGTCTCACTAAGTTGCTGAGGTTGACCTAGAACTTGCAATCCTCCTGCCTCAGCCTCCCAAATTGCTGGGATTATAGGCATGTGCTGTAGTATCCAACCTGGAATCTTTTTTATGTTGAAAATTGAAGTAACATGAGCTAGTGATAATTAGAGTCAAAGATGTACCCATTTTCAAGGTCTGAGTGCATAAAAGATAATCTGACTTTTTTGAAGCTGAGTTGCAATTTGTTTCTGACTTCAAATTATGTTCTTAAAATTTAACCATTTCATTAAATTGTTATTTCATTGAAGTATACTCCCATTTTTTTTTTTTTTTTGGTAGTACTGGAGACTGAACCCAGAGAAGCTTTACCATTGAGTTACTAGCCCTTTTCATTTTCAATTCTGAGACAGGTTCTCACTAAGTTGGCCAAGCTGGTCACCAATTTGTAATCCTATCTGTCTCCCATGTTGCTGGGATTACAGCGTGCAGCACTGTGCCTAGCTTCCGTTGTTTTTTCTTCTTCTCACAATTATACCAATTTTAATATCAGCGGTAATAACACCTAGCACACTGTATGAACCTGCCATTTGAGAAACTTTGTAAATGAACAAAAAATTGATTTAAAGGATACACAGATGAATTTATCATGATCACAGGGATCAGTGCATCTACAGGAAAGCCTGACTCATCCCATGCTCTCAAGGAGGAAGGCAGCAAAACATATTTTCACTTAGGCACTTCTTTATTTTTCTGGAATTCTTTTGAAATGGTCTTGGTTATTTCCTTGTCTCATCAAACATCATCAAATAGCAAAACCCACCCTAGAGAAGATATTACAACCAAGGAAACCATTAGTAAAATAAATAAAAGGATTTGGATAATCAGAACAGGTCTACTGTCTCTTCAGAGGTTGTGAGATAAAATGATACAGATAAAGAAAGAACACTTGTAATGAAAAAAGAATAAGAAATCTAGGAGGAAGAAGTCATTATGATCTAAATGAGAAGCTTAATAGCTGGTTGAATGTTAGAAATAAACCAGCTTTAAAAAAAACCTGAGATGACTGAGCCCAGGAATTTTCCTAATATGTTACATATAATGATACAAAAGCAAAGCAAAACAAAACAAAACAATACAAAAAAACCCAAATCATAGCCAGGGATGGTGGTGCACATCTGTGGTCCCAGGTGCCCAGGAGGATGAGGCAAGATCATCACTTGAGTCCAGTAGTTTAAGACCAGCCTGGACAACATGGCAAGACCCAGCTCCAAAATAAAAAAATAATAAAATAAAAAGGGGGAGGGGAGAAAAAGAAGAAATTACAGTCTACATTATCTTCTAAATCAGCACTTTAATTTTTTTGGTGTACAACATGAAATAAAATAAGCAGATATCATAGATTTTTCTCCTTCCAAAATTCTTGAATCATTTTCACAATAAGGGCCTAAACTGATAGTTGGCATGTGGAGAATACCTCAAATCTTACCAGAAAAAAAGCTCCTGAGATCTATAAACTGCTGTCTTTTAAGTATAGTATTGTAAAAGGCAGTTATTTGGAAAAGTTACTGAAGAGAGAAATAATTCATGTGAGACAAACAGTTCCTAAAATGAAAAGCTAACATACAATATAACCCCAAATTTAAAAGGCTTCTTAAATAAGTCACAAAAGTGCTCTTATGTCAAAGAATAACAAATATGACTAATAAAATTACATGAGTCTGATTTACCCAGTAATGCAAGGGTGGTTTAACATGAGAAAAATAAATTTAATACACTACATTAAAAAAATTAAGGGATTCTCAGCAAACATGCCAGCAAACACACACACACACACACACACACACACACACACACCACCCTACCATAACAGCACAATTATTTCAACACAGAAAAAGCATTTGACAAATCCAATACCTTTTCCTGATAGACTCAGAAAAACTAGGAATTTCAGGGCATTTACCTGAAATGATAAAGCGTATTTATGAAAAACCCATAGTCAATATCAGACTTAATGGTGAAAGAGGGAAAGCTTTTATCCTTAAGTTCAGGACTGAAACAAGGATGATGCTTTCACTACTTGTTTTTAACAATGAACTGAAAGTTCTACCCAGAAATATCAGGCACGAAAAGGAAATGAAAACAACTCAAACTGGAAGAGGTCAAACTAATTCCATTTGCAAGTACTCTGTTCTTATATGCAGGAAACAGTAAAGAACACATCCCCTCAACCCCACAACAAACTATTACAGCTAAAAAATGAATAATACAGAACTGCGGGGTACAAGAGCAATATGCAAATATCAGCACTGTTCCTATATGCCACCAAGACACTCTTAACAAACAAAAATTCTACTTACAGTAACATCAAAAAAAAATAACACACCTAGGAATAAGTTTAATTTAGGCTAGAAAATAAAACACTTGTACACTGAAGAAACTGATATCGAAGTACACGGAAAGAAATCTTCTATTCATAGGTGGAAGACTAAATATTAAGATGACAAAACTGTCCAAAGTGATCCACAGATTTAATACAATCCCTATCAAAATTCCAAAGACCTTTTTTTTTTGCATAAACAGAAAAGCTAATTCTCAAATTTATATGGAGTTGCAAGCTTCAAAGAGATAAAACGATCTTGAAAAAGAACAAAATGGGAGAACTCATAATTCCCATTTGAATCAAAACTGAGTGTGGTACTGGCAAAAGATAAAAATACAGACAAACTCAAGAGTCCAGAGGTAAACCAAATATCTATGGTCAATTGCTTCTTTTTTTCTTTATTTGATTTATTTAGTTTTATTGTTGCTGAGGATCAAACCCATCGCCTCACAGGTGCTAGTCAAACACACTACCACTAAGCCAAAATCCTAGCCCTTGTCAATTGATTTCTGACCACAAGGTGCTGAAGTCATTGGGGGGGGGGATAATTTTTTAATAAAAGGTGCTGGACAATTAGATATCCACATACAAAAGAATGAGGTTGGACCACTACTTCACGACATATATAAAGAATAACTCAAAATGGATTAACACCTACACAGAAGAGCTAGAACTGTGAAATGTTTAGAAAACAGGGACAAATCTTGATGACCTTGGATTTGACAGTATTCATATTTTTAAGATATGACAACAAAAACATAAGTAACAATAAAACTTGGGCACATGACTACAGTACTGGGGAAGCCAAGGCAAGAGGATTGATTGCTTCAGTCTAGGATTTCGAGACCACCAGCCTGGGCAACATAGTAAGACTTTGTCTCAAAAACCAAAAAAAGGCCCTGAGTTTGATCCTACTATTGGGGGAAAAAATAGATCAATTAAAAAATAGCTAAATCAACTTTATCAAAATTATAACCTTTTGTGCATCAAGGCACACTATCAAGAAAGTGAGACAATCTGCAGAATGGGGGAAATATTTGACCCAATACAGAGTCTGATATTCAGCAAATGTGTGTGTGTGTTCCTATGATAATAAAAGGGTAACTCAATTTAAAAAAATGGGCAAAGGATCTGAATAGACATTTATCCAAAGAAGACATGCAAATGGTCAGTTCAAGGTCATTAGTTGTTAGGGAATGTAAATCAACTGCATACCCACCAGGATGGCTATAACCAAAAATTACCAGAAATAAGTGTTGGTAGGAATGTGGAGAAACCAGAACCACCACATACTCCTGGCTAAGTGAAAGAAGCCAGACAAAAGAATAAATTCTATAATTCCATTCATATGAAATCTCCAGAATAAGCAAATCCCAGGAGACAGGAAGCAGATTAGTGGTTGCCAGGCAACAGGGGCAGAGGGGTGGGTGAGAGAAATGGGGAGTCATCACTTAATGGGTTCAGGGTGTTCTGGGGTGAAGAAGTAGTTCTGGATCTACAGAGAGTGGTTACTCAACATTGTGAATGAACTAAATGCTACTCATTTTTATGTTTAAATGGTTAATTTTTTGTTGTGTGAAATTCACTTTGTGAGAAAAATACTTAATGTTTGCTTATCAACATTCCCCAAAGACAACTAAAAGATGGATAAGTTACAAACTGAGGAATCTAAGTGAAACAAATACCAACAAATCAAGAATGAAAAAAAGAATGCCTACAGCTCACACGAATGAAACCACTGTAGAATAGACAGAAGGGATATAACACATTTTCAATGAGGAGGAAGAATATCTGAAGATATGTTCAACCTCATTAGTTATCAGATCCATCCCTCAAAGTGACAAGATACTTAATATCACAGGCATTCAACTGGTAGGAACTTTAAAATTTGGTAGCGTAAGTATTGAAGATGGAGCCACAGGATTTTGATCTCATTGCTAGAGGGAATATAAGTTGGCATAACTGCTCTGGAAAAATTAAACATTCAAATACCATGCAATTTTGCAATTTCACCAAGATACACAGTGGCTTGTGTACCATTGGAGACATACTGAGCATGTTCACAGGACAGCTATTATAATAGTGAAAGCCTAAAAAAGACTCATGGAGAAAGGATGAATAGGCTGAGATACAACTGCACAAAGAGCACCTTTCAGGAGTCAAAATGGATAAGTGCATAAAAACAATAGGGATGTGTTTCAGTTATGCACATAATTCTTACTAATTTAACTCCAAATGAAACACTCAAGATTACAGTTTTTTTCTTGTTAAGTTAAAAATGTAAACATACAAATATAATTTAGCATGAGATACATGAATTAAAACTATCTAAAAAGAAAAGTAAAGGAAAAATGATAGGAGATTCAGGACAGTGGTTTCCTGGGTAGGATGAAGCAGTAGGATGGGACAGAGAAGGATCACATGAGCAGATGTGAACTACTGGTTCACTCTGGTTCTCTCCTCTCTCCCTCTTTATTGTACTGAGGATTTAACCCAGGGGTGATTTATCATTGAGCTATATCCCTCGTCATTTATATAAATTTTGACAGGGTCTAGATAAGTTGCTGAGGCCTAGAACTTGCTGGGATTACAGGTGTGTGCCACTGCACCTAGCTAATTTTTGATTTTTGTTCTCTCTTTGGGTGATGGGATGAGGATCATGGGCGTCAACTACTATAGAGGGATGAACAGAGTGGAGAGATAGAGATATTCAAAAGGGCAAGACCACACATGGACCAATGATGAGACTAGTGATGATCAATGATAAGTCCAATTCTAGGCACTTGAGGTCCAAAAGAAAAAGCTATTTTAAGAGATGAGTAAAAGAGATGAATTATTAATTAAGATATTTAAAATATACAGAGTTGCATTTATCAACCACAAGAGATCACTAAGCAGGACACATCAAATTTTAATTCTTTAGGGATGGCTCAAAGAAATGGAACTATGCCTTTACCAGAATATTAAAATAAAAAAAAATTCAAGCTGGCTCACCTCTTCTTGAATATACTGTAACAGGAAGGGAGATGCTCTTAAATTATCCACGGGAATATTAAAGAAACCCTGAATTTCCTTCTGGTGTAAATCCATAGTAATGAGGTGGGTTAGACCTTCAAAAAATAAAGCACATAAATAGTTGTAAAACAAGTTGTACCATAGGAAATTAGAACTACGTAAAATAAAATACAATAAATATATAATAAGTTACCATGAAAAAATTATTCTCCTATTAGAACCCCCCAGCACCTTTAGGGTTCAGATTCTTTGGCACTATGAGATGCATGATTTTTAAACAAATTTAAAGTACAAAATAGCAAACATGACAGTATAAAGAAATGTCTCTAAAAATTCTATTAGAGTGGACTCTATCTCCTTGAGGTTTCCTTAATAAGCATAACAAAGCCTACAGAGAAACTGTACCAAGCTGGAAATGACAGCAAATGAAAAACCTTCACTGCATCTTATTTTATTTACTTTCTTGTAATGTGGTGCTGAGGATCAAACCCAGTGCTTCACATGTGCTAGGCAAGTGCTCTACCACTAAGCCACAACCACAGCCCCTTTCACTGTATCTTTAAAGAATATCTGAAATGACCATCAGCAAAGTATAGGGAAAATTCAATATGAAATAATGTAAAAAGCAGTACTTGTCCAAAAGAGCAGAAAAGTAAGCCTGGTGGTCCCTCCTGGTGGAAGGTTGGAAGGGAAGGGTGGAACCTTTCCAAAAGTCTCAGTGAAGAACCCCTGCCCCCTTTTCCAGTGCCTATTAGTGTTTTCAAAGGGAGAAGCTGCTGAGGTTCCAGGGGTTTGTTTTATTTCCGTCTTCTTTGGAATGGTACAGCAGAAAATGTATTCTATGTAAGTGTCTGTGTTAAAATGCAGTGATACAGGGATTTTAAAAATTCCTTCCTCTTTGTGCAAATGCTCTGATATGTACCTTCTAATCACAGACTCACAACACAAACATGGACATATACTAGAGTGTTTGTACAAACACACATACACAATGGAAACTATAGAGACAGAAACATGGGGACATACTTAGGATGCTACCTGAGAATGCATAACACAGAACAATACATATTGTTTACAAAATATGCCTCTCTGTCCTGGAAAGGGAAGAGGCTAACATACAAATAGTCACTGTGTTAGAGAAACAGCAGGGTTCGGAATGACGGTTTTCCTTCAAAACCACCTCAATGTGATTGTAAATTGTCATTTTAATATACATTTGAATAAAGTGTTTAGGAAAATATGAAAACAAAAGTTGTCTCTTTACCTCCATGTTTTAGGGAGTTGGAAACACAATTCTGGGCAGAATTTCTCATTATACTAGTCCCCAATCCCATCCCTTACTGTGGCTTTGCTTTTTGTGATTTTAGTTACCCATACCCATGGTCCAAAAAGATTAAATAGAAATTCCAGAAATAAACAATTCATAAATTTTAAATTGCACATCATTCTGAGTAACACTATGAAATATTATGATATACTGCTCTGTCCTACTTAGGAGGTAAATCTTCCCATTACCCAGTATATCTCTGCTGTATGTTATCCACCTGTTAGTCACTCAGTCGCCACCTCAGTCATGAGGTCTCCTGCAGCAGTAGTGTCGTCTCCCACAGAGTTTAGTACTACTCACTGTTCCAGGTATCCACTGGGTCTCGGTACATATCTCTTGTGGATAAGAATGGATGGCATAAACTAGTTGTTTTAAAAAGCTGCATCATTATTTTTTCTCTGTTCAGCATTCTAATTTGATTAAGAGAATGCTTTCAAATGTTTTCTGTAAAAATAAAACTCCCAGGCTCCCAATTAGTTGTGAAGGATCTGCCTTTCTTACCAGCTTTGCACATCATGGAGGCCAATAATTTAGAGACAATGGAGCCTCTTTTCCTCATCTTGCACTGTTTGCTGTAAGGAAAGTAGGGGATCACGCCGATGATGCTCTTGGCACAAGAGGTCTTACATGCGTACACCATAATCAGGAGCTCCATGATGGTGGTGTTCACATCCCTGTAACCCAGGCACAGAAAATCCCACGGAGGAGTGTGAGACTTAAGATTTCCCTCTTGACCTGGGGGTGTAGCACAGTACTAGAGCGCGTGCTTAACATGCTTGAGGCCCTGGGTTCCATCCCCAACTCCAAAATAATAACGATAACATTATTATTTCCCTGTTCCAAGACTTAAGGTGCAAGACTCAGAAACCAGTGATACCTTCTCAAGTCTCCATGAGATCTCCCCACATTTCCTCTCAACTGATGACTCTAGTTTCTTTTTCACTGAGACCAGTGTCATTCAGCAGGCAAGAGGCAATGGGAATTAGTGTCAATTTTGGAGTATCTGTGGTGTGCAAACTTCCTCTCTTACTAATGGCTGAGCACAGGCAGACTTGCAGGGTACAGACGCACCTGGTGGTAGGGTCCCATGGAAGCTGTCTTCTGACAGAGTACTGCTTTCAGAGATTACTCCAAAATGACAAACTAACTCCCACCCTCTCTTGCCTTCTGGAAGACCTTGCTCCAGCAATCCTCCCTTCCTGCTTGCACCATCATTTGTCACATTCCCCTGGCTCATACTCATTAGCTTGTAAATATTCAGGTCCTTCTCCATTAAAAACAACTCAACCACCTTTGCTGAAGTCCCATCTCTTTGCTCCCCTTTGTAGTACATCTCTGAAGAGTTGTGTACACTCACTATTTCTGACTCACACATTCTCATTCTCTCCCAAACACATTCCAAAGAAGCTTTGGTCCCCCAAACTGTTCAAATCAAGGTCAATGGTCTCTAAGTGGTTAAATCCACCAGTCAACATTCAGTCCTACTTCTTGCCCCTCAGCAGCAACTGCTGCAACTGCTCACCCCTGTCCCTTCATACGCTTAATGCACTCCACTTCTAGGACACCCTTCTCTGGTCTCCCTCTTTCATCCTTGGATTCTTCTGCTGGTTTCCCTCTGCCTGACCATCACCTAAGACTTTCATTTGTCTTTTCCTGTCTCCCCGTATCACTTGAGTTTCTCATCCACTTTCATGGCTTTGTAAATGTTGGTGACTCTCACATTCCTACCTTCAGCCCATGTACCTCTGAACTCAGATGTAAAAATCCCATTGGATTTTTTACTGCTTCATAGTTCCACTGGAATGTGCATCAGGCATCTCAAAACTTAACCTACCCTAAATCAAACTCTTCTTTTCCCCTAAAAAACATGCTTCACCAGAAAACCTGTGCCAGTTCAATTACTATCAACACTGTTCCTCTGGGTAACTCAGGACAGAAACCATCGTCACTTCCTAGAGCTCTTCCCTTTTCCACATGATTTCTGTATTTCACCACTGTCCCTTCATCTGGGTCATGCTGCCCCATTAGGTGACCATGGCCTGCCCCTTCTGGAATACACACAATTCCAGGACGCTCCATGCAGAGAAACTTGCCTGTAAAGTGAAGTTAGACTGCGCAGGCCTCTGCTCAAGTCCATGGCCCAAAGCCCAAGGTCTCACAGTGGCTCCCACACTCCTTTATAATGATCAGCCCCATTCCTTTCCCCGGCTCCATGCCCCCTTCTCAGCCTAGTCACACTCGATCCTAGTCGGTCCTCCTAGTGCTGCTCATTGCTACAGAAGGCTTGGTTCTAGGTGGTTCTAGCAGGGCCAATCCCATCCTTTCTGCAGCTTTTTGCTCCAACATCACCTTCACAACAAGGCTTACCCTGCCTGCCCCTCTACCCTCTCAGCACCATCCCTCCCGATTCTTTGCTATATATACCAAGTTTATTTTTTTCCATAGTGCTTATCACTTCAAATATAATGGATAACTTAATTATCATGTTCTCTGTATGTCTTTCTCCACCAGAATATTAACTCCACAAGGACAAGGATCTTTACTTGCCATTAAGGCATCTCATACAACAGTAACAGATACACATCACAGACGTAAAACAAATACTGGTTAAAGAGTGAATGGAAACAAAAAACATTTGGATGAGTAGGTTTGTTATTATCAAATAACAAGTGTGACATCCGGTAAATTAAAACATACTTTCACAAAAGCATTCCATTTGGGAGGATGAGTAGAGAAACTGACAGTGAGCACAGAGTCACTCTAAGATCCCAAACCAGGAGCAACAAGGAATAGGGCTTCCACTTCAAATAATGAAAATTTTGCTTGAATCACAGGAACACTTCAGTTAACAGACACACTTTTCTTCATTTAACATTTGTCTTATATTTCTAGTAACTGCCACTGGAGTCTATAGTAAAGTGAAGTAAGGGGCGGGGGCTGTAAGAGGGGTAGAGTGCTCTCCTAGAACGTATGAGGCTCTGGGCTCATACCCAGGACCCTAAAAAATCAATCAATAAACAAAATGAAGTGGAGGCTATTCCTGACACCAGCAAATCTCCAGGTGATTTCAGAAAGAAGACATGACGTCCAGGCTTGCCATAACCTGGAGGAGGCTGAGGACCTGATTGAACACAAATTGGGGCACTCATGGGACAATGCAGAGCAGAGGTAAAAAGAAGATTTGGGGGCTACTTAGTGGTCTTGACTAGGGGAAAAAGAAACGGACAGAAGGCAGGGACAGATGACAACAGTGATCAAATAAACAAAAATATGCAAAGAGAAATGGAAGTACTTGAAAATGGCAAGGATTAACAGAGTCACTCTTCCTGAGTCCTGAATTCTAATTCAATTGGAACTTCAGCTCCACTTCTCTCGTGGACAATTCACAGCACCCAGTACTTATCCAACACGCCCAAATTGTATCTGAGGAGACAGAGGGCTGCAGACACTCAGGGGCCAGAGCAGCCTGGGCCATCTTTACCTGCACCTTCCCTTTCTGATACTCCAGCAGGGTACAGGTAAGGTGGGTCTTCCTCTAGCACCCTGGCCCAGGATAGGCCTGGGGAACAGGAGACTGGCAGGATACCAAGACTTGGTGCCGTCATGCCCAGCTCTGCTGAGGCCCCAGAAGAGGAAGTAAGGGGCACCTGATAAAGGCCAGCCACACCCTCACTCTCTCACAGCACATACACTACTCTCCATGGGTTGGGATGCAATGACATTTTCTTGCCACTCCTCTTTTGGGGACAGCTAGGGTTTTGTGACCCTATTCCAAGGAAGGAAAGATCAGGAGAGAGATATTAAAAGTTTAGGTGAAAGTATGTGTGTTCCAAGACTAAATTCCCAGAAAATTTGGCTTTTCTTCTTTCCTTGCTATTTAGTATATTTATTGTATACACATATCTACACATGTTACTAAATTTGATAAGGCAGCAATTTCCAGACTCTGAGTTAAAAAATGATGCACTTTCCAAACTGATTTCTAGACATTAAAAAATGTTCTGAGGCCTCAGTTCTTGTGCTAAAAAAGGAATTCATAGAAAATGTGGCAGGAAGAAGTGGTTAGGATTTAGGAAAGATAAACAGGCCTGCTTTAGAACAAATGGGAAATAGGATACAGTTTTGTGACAATTAGGTGACTTCTTATGTTGGTGAGATTTCTTCTCTAGCCTCAGGATAGACATCAATCTCCCCGGGTTGGAAAACTCCCAAACTCTAGGAAAGAGATTTATGACATCTGAATTCTTTTGTGAGGTTTTGTTTTTATGCAGTTAAGGAGAGTTCAGAAAAAGTCCACATGCTTGATCTACTGTTTTTCAAATATCCTCAGATCAAAATAACCCCTATGCCATTGTGGGATATCTTGTGTCCCTTGCAAGGTGAGAACAGGGTAGGACAAAGATGGCATGATCAGGGTGGAGGGACCTTTAACTTTCTGGTCACCCTTTAGCCCATTCTGCCTGGCCAAAGCTGGGACACTTGGGGCACCTGTTCTTCATCAGAGTTTGGATAACCTGGAGTCTTCACACCTCTCCCTTTCATACAGAGTAGTGTGGCTGCTGCAGGCTACCCCAGGGGAACCTCATTCTAGGTGAACTGAGCTGCAATGGGGGGCTACTGTTCAGCTGGGAAGCCCAGGATTGGACGACTGGCCAGGTCATGAAAAGAAAAAGGAAAAAACAATCATTGTGAGTGAAATGTTTCTATTCAGAGGTGTCTGGGGACATCTGACAACAAATGCACAGTACAAAGCAGGGCTCCATGTGGTCACCTTCTCTTCTACAGTGGCTCTTCATTCAAAGTGGCACAGAAAGCCTCACTGCACTGAATTCTTTACACCCAGCTTACACATCTGTGACCTCCACAATTTCTAGAACCCATGTATGGCAATGTCACACTGGATTGGGATGCATGTTCTTTCTGCATAGTCTTTTATCTTCTCAGCTCCTTTACCTTATAAGTGGGGACCACATTTAAATTATCTACAATAAAATCTTTAAGAACCTCACATAAAAAAATTCTCCTCCCCTAGCCTGTTTTTTTTTTTTTTTTTTTTTTTTTTTTTAAAGAAGTAGGAGTAGAAATGGTTCCCTGCAAGCTTTAGGCAATCTTAACTATTGACTATTAGGAACTTCATTGATTCTGTTATCACTAAGAGCCTCTACTCTAATACTTGCGTATATCATCCCTTCAAAGACCAAGAAAGGCTGCATACAGCGATGTACATCTATGGTCTCAGCTATTCAGGAGGCTAAGGAAGGAGGACCACTTGAGCCCAGGAGTTTGAGGCCAGTTTGATCCATATGGCAAGGCCTTGTCTCTTAAAAAGCACACATGTGCATACAGATAGACACACATACACACTCAGAACACATAAAAGTCAACAGTTATGCCAAAAAAATTAGCAAAGTAAGAGAAACCAATTTTAAGACAATCTGAACTCTTCCTGTCCTGTCAACTCTCCCTGTTCGAAACCTTCATGCCCAAATAAAAACCCAGAAGGTAACAGCACCAATGCTGGAGAACCACTCACTTTGAGACAGTCTGGATGATGAAAACATCTTTCCCCCTCACAGACTCTTGAATCTGTACTCTTGTTTCTGGCAGGAAAAGGAAAGAGAGGAGAAGAAGGCATAGAGTTTATATTTTGCAAAATATACAAAGAGTCTGCATCATACCCCAATGTTATAATCTATGGAAATTGGAACTATTAAAAACTCACTAGGCTTTAGATGTTACCACAGATGATAAACAGAAAACCATTAGCTACACTTTTTAAACAGGCTTGGCTACATGACAGCCTTAAATGGGAATTACCTTTTTATCTTTCTTTCTTTTCTTTTCTCTTTTTTTTGGGGGTGGGGTAGGGGGGTACCAGGGATTGAACTCAACCACTGAATCAAATCTCCAGCCCTATTTTGTATTTTATTTAGAGACAAGATCTCACTGAGTTGCTTAGCACTTCATCCTTGCTGAGGCTGGCTTTGAACTCACAATCCTCCTGTCTCAGCTTTCCCAGCCACTGGGATGGGAATTATCTTTCTGACTTGAAATAGGTAAATCTAGGAATTTCAGTCCTCACATGTGAGCAGTAAGTGCTGTGCCCTGCTGAGCACGGTACCTGTACAGAAAGGACACATTCATTCATTTGACCTGGATCAACTGAGAGCTCAGGCACAAGATATCGTATGCTATGACAGCAAAGAGAAATGAGATCTAATATCCCTACTTTCAAAACATTTGAGATTAGCTGGGCGTGGTGGCGCATACCTGTAATCCCAGTAGGCTTGGGAGGCTGAGGCAGGAGGATTGTGAGTTCAAAGCCAGCCTCAGCAACTTAGTGAGGTTCTAGGCAACTCAGTGAGACCCTGTCTCTAAATAAAATACAAAATAGGGCTGGGGATGTGGCTCAGTGGTAGAGTGCCCCTGGGTTCAATCCCCAGTACCAAAAAACAAACAAACAAACAAACAAAAAACATTTGTGATTAAATACAACGGAACAATTGGGTAAATCTCTGTAAGACAACTTCTTCATCAGTCAATGTTACAGGAAGAAAAAAAGAAAACATGAGGGGACTATTTTATATTAGAAGAGACTAAAGACATGTAAAACACATCACTTGAACAATAGTCCTGGTTTGTGGAAATGTGTGACAGCTGTTGGGATGGTGGTGTAGCTCAGTGGTAGAGCACATGCTAGCAGGTATGAGGCCCCGAGCTCCATCCCCAGCACCAGGTTCTTTAGGGAAACTGTAGAAATCTGAATATTACATGAATAAAGAATTGTTAATTTCTTAGATGTGACAATGGTATTATTTTTACACAGGAGAGAGTATGTATTCTCAGGAGATGGGTGGTCAGGTATGTAGCACCAAGTGTCTCAATGTCTGCAATTTACTTTCAAATGATTCCACACATACATATTCAGATGGCAAAATGTTAACTGTTGACCCTATGTGGTGGATATACACATGGGTGGGTGCTTAGAGTATCATTCTTTTAACTTTCATGTATGTTTGAAAATTTTTATCACAAATGCTGGAAAGGGCTGGGGTGTCACTCAGTGGTAGAGTACTTGCCTAGTATGTGTGAGGTCCTGGGGTCCGTTCCTAGCACTGCATCAAATAAATATCAGAATAAAAAAGTTGGAAAAAACAGAATTCAGATTTACAAAAGAATGTGGTGTGATGCTGAGAAAATGAGTTTTAGAGTTAGGGTTATCTGGATTTTAATCCTGACTTTCCCACTTCTGGGATCTCATATATAGCATCACACCTAAACTGCTTTTCAAGATCTGGTGACAATATGAAATGCACAAATGTTAGTTCCCTCCTTCCTTCCCAATACACACCAAGCATCTTCCCTCCCTTCACTCATAAGCCTGCAGAGTGAACCAACCTTCCTGAGTCTTCACTGCTAGGCTTCCCAGTAGCCCTCCCTCATCCAATCCCCATTAGAGGAGAATCCCCCCGAGAATGTCTCTTTAGACTGTTTCCTCATTGCACTCTTCTCTACGGAAGCCATTTGAAGTATCTTAGAAGACAGGAAAAAGGAGACAGTACTGGAGTGATCAATAAGGGAACAGCAGAGGGTAACTTTTATCAAGGCCTCCTGAAAGCTTTGTGTCACGTAAATATTTGACAAAATCCTGCAGTAGAAAAGGAAAGGGAATGAGCATTTAAAGAGTACCCACTATGTGCCAAGAGCTGTATCAGGCTCACAGATTTATCCCATTTAATCCTTGAAATAGCCCTACTTGTTTACAATTTAGGAAGGTTAAGAATAAGGTATGACTCTCAAGCCCATGCAAGCATATATCATTCTTGCTAGAATAATTTTAAATATCCAACATTTCAAAAGATAACACCAAGATTTAATAACACATTCTGTGTAACCTGGGATAGTTAATTGGTGGCAGAAATCAATTGGCAAAAGTATTTCCTAACAAGATTTCATGATGTCTAAACTATGGCAGCATAGGTGGAAATAAAGAATAACCAACTAGGAACTGAGGGTATAACTCAGAGGTAGGATGCATGTTTAGCATGTGGGAAGCCCTGGATTATATCCTCAGCACCAGGAACAAAAATGGTGCGGTAATGCATGTCTATAGTCCCACTTAACTCAGGAGGCTGAAGCAGGAGGATTGCCTGAGCTCAGGTATTTGAGGCCAAACCCCTTCACCTTTTTCACTATTGTTTTGTTTTGTTTTGTTTTGTAGTACTGGGCACCTACCACTGAGCTGCATCTCAAGCCCTTTCACTTTTTTTTTGAGATAGGGTCTAAGTTGTCCAGGCTGGCATCAAACTTGTGATCCTCCCAAGCAGCGGGGATTGCAAGGCATGTGCCATTTTGCCCAGTAAGACCCTATCTTTGTGGGGAAAAAAACAAACCAAAAACAAACAAAAACAACTGAAAGTGTAGCCACAAAGGATTTGCTTATCCTGCTAAGGTAATGTCAATTCAACCAACAGTTGAGCCAATGTTTTCATTCAGTTGACTAGCTGGTTCATATATTTATGTAATTTTTATTAAATAAACTCTAAAACTGGTATTTAAGACCCCACACGTGACTCTAGTTGATATTATTGAGGGCTAAAACATCACTTTCTTCCACCTTGCCTGACTTCTTGCTAACAGAATTAACTGGACAATTGAATAAAAGTGTCTCAATAGTAGAGGATGCTGGGAGGAAGCACAAAGAAAATTTGTAGAGTTCTGGGAATATTCTATTTTGTGATTATAAGAGTGTATGTACTTTTTGAAAAGTTCATAGATTTTATTTGGACTCTTCTTTATTCATGCTATACTTTAATAAAAAGTTTGAAAATAAAACAAACAAAAAATAGTAGAGGATGAAGGACTGAGCCAATATGCCATATTCCACAAAAAGATCAATGGAACACATGTCCAAGATAGCTCACCTCGGTTAGGCTCCTGGTAAACCTGCACTTTGCCCATCTCCACCCCCAGCCGCCTAGAGAAGAGAAAGGGGGGGAAAAGCTGAGAAGGTCATAGAATAGACCCAACATCTTTATTTAAGGATGATCATGAATTGATAAAAGTAAAATAAAGTTATTCTTATTATAAAATTTGAAGTCAATATTAAATTGTTATATGATTTTTCTTCCTGCCCTCCTACCCCACTCCCATGTCTACCAAAGGCCTGTAATAGTTTATCTCTGCCTGCCTTGCCTCTTGCACTCTGCCCTCTGATCTCCAGCCCAAGTTCCTGACACACATCAATACCTCCTCCTGCACACTGAAGGGTCTTGGAACCAGCTGTTCCCTCTGCCTGGAGGGCTCTAGCCTTAGACGTCCATGTGTTGGCTCTAACCTTAGACCTCCATGTGTTGGCTCTAACCTTAGACCTCCATGTGTTGGCTCCTACAGAATTCTCAACTCATCAGGCCCTCAGTTTAAGTCCCTTGTGCACCCAAGCTACAGTCACACACAACCCACCCCATTCCAACTTTAACGCTGCCTTCTCCAGGGTATTCATCACCATCTGAACTTGCTGGTTTTGTTGATTTGCTTCTTGTCTGGCTCTCATACTAAAATGTAAACTTTGTAAGAGAGAAGAAAGTTGAGGGGCCTGTTCCCTGATAACCTCCAATGTCTAGATCAAGACCTTGAACACAGCAGGGCTTTAATATTCATTTAATAAATATCTAAAATTACACTGAAATGTAAGCTGGAAACTATTCTTATTTACTATACATTTCACTTTTCATTATACTAAAACCATTCTATGAACACAGAGCACTCAACACAAGTCCTGGCACTTATGAGGCACTCAATGAATGTGTGCCAAGTGAGTATGTAGGGAGCTGGGATAGTTTATGTAAAGATTAGCCTTTATGTTTATGTGGAAGATACACAGATTCAGTATAACATAGATGCTTGCAAACTTGACAATCACTTCTAATCTGATTATCAAATTTATATCACACAATCAATATCAATTTTAATGGTAAAATCATAACTTACTCAGCGATTTTCTTTGAAAGCTCCATACATGATGAATTAGAATTTGCTGAAAATAGCACCAGACCTCCTTTGGTTATGTTCATCTTGGTTTCTAATTCAGGTGGCGTCACACAAAACATCAAAACCTTCTTGGTTTTCCAATTCTCAGAGCCTAGAAGGATATAATATCTGTTAAGAATTGTCATATGATATAAAATATACCTGAAAGGATGTTTTAAAAATAGCAAATAACTTCAGTTGAAGGAAAACAGTTTTCACAATAATGATGCCTTTTATGAAGGAGACATACATAAATGGATAAAAAGAAAGTTCATTTGGATTTTAGAGTTCCAAATTGATGGAAATATGTTATCAAAAGACTTAAACTAATTTTCACAACCACTGGGAATAAATGATGAACTTACAAGAAAGGTGGAGCTGAAGAGCTCAGTGTTTTACTGTTTGCTGCTTAAAGTCAATTATGGACAACCTCCTCTTATTCTTTGACAACAAAATTCCTCCTGGATTAACACACAGAAAAATGGCAGAGCCATTAGCAAGGATGTGGACTGATCAATCCTTAAACAAAATATATATGACTCATCTACACCCAGCTTTTCCTGTAAAATCTGTTTCCCATAAACCTCCCTGTGATCTTTCAGCTGCCCCTTAGATGTGTGAGTTGTGCATAAAACTGACCTTGCCAACTTCCTTTTCCTCAACTGGAACATGAGGCTGACTAGATCACAACCTTAAGGAAAGTTAAGTGACCACCCAATTGACATGCAGCAGGACACAAGTTAAAAGGCCCCTGACCTAGAGGTCATCAGAGCTGAGGTTCTCATCCCATTTACTCTGGGCTGCCTGTCCCTATTATGTAATGATGCTGCTGCATTGGATGGAATATCAACAATCCAGTAGGCCACGGGTGAAGGGCACCTCCTCCCAGAAAGCCTACTGCACTTCCTCCATTGAATGTTTACTTGGGGTAGCTCTGGGGCAGCTGGTGATTATAAACAGACTGAAGCTCAGCTGGTCCTTTTTGTTATCCTTTAATTTTAATTAAGTAAGTAACATGCGAACACATCCTCCTTGTAAAGATCTTAAACACCATAGTTAAGGCAAAACTCACCAGCCCCAACACCAGGATCCTCCCCAGTAGTGAGGGTTCCTGTTTGCTATGGACACCTCAGGCTTTTCTATGCATTCACATGCCTGACCCTTATAAAATATATGGACAAAACATATATTCAATGTTTCTAGCACAAAAAGGTATCACAAATCTATACTTTGTTTTTTCACCAAAAAATATATTTTGACAAGCTGGGTTAGAAAATATAGACCTATTCTGTTCTTCCTAACTGCCACCTAGTCTTGCATGGTGTGAACACACCACTTTTCGCCAGGTCACCATCTGGAAGAATTCCTGTTGTGCACACGTGCCATGGAACCATCTGGTCACAGGTAACTCAGTGTACAGTCCCACTACAGGGCTAGGAAAGTATACCTTCAGTGAAGTGCCCTCAAAGGGGCATTCCAGTAAGGACAGCCCAGGATGCCAAATCAGAATATATAGGGGACTACAATGCAATTAACCTTAAGCCTATGAATTACAAACAGAAACATATGTGAGATGATCAAAGTCCTAAAGAGATCAAGGAGGACCACTGATATCTACCATGGATTTCAAATAGGGATCAGCAAATACAGCCCATGAGCCCAGTCAGGTCCCTCCAAAGCCTCTTTTTATGAAATCCAACCATGCTCCTTTATTTAAAAGTTGATCCTGGATGCAAATACAGACTGAGCATAACCACATGCCTTTTACAGAAAAGGGTGGCTGACCCCTGCTTTACAAGAAAGCACAGCATCTACAAAGGATGAGCATCTGGCAGAGAGGTTAATATAAATGAAAGAAATCACATTATTACCAACACTGAGTGGGAAGAGATCTTAGATGTCCTCTAACACAGATGTCTGTTTACAAAAAAGGTAAAGGTTTGGAAGGAAAAAACAAAACCGTTCCTTCTATTCTAGAATATAGAATGTGTGAAAACCCATCCTTTCCAGAGAATCTCTGCATCTTTTAAAATGCAAATTACACTCCTCTCTGAATGAGCTTTGAGAGTCTGCTAAGTTTCATGAATTAAACCACACTGCAAGAGATCACCTGCTGTGGACAGACTAGCAGTCATTTCAACACCAACCATCCTGAAGCCCAGGACTGTAACTCAGTGGCAGAATGCTTGCCTAGCGTGTGTAAGGTTCTGGCTTGGATCCCTAGCACTACAGGAAAAAAAATTCAAAAAGTACATTTTTTTTTTTTTTTTTAAACTGGTGACCCTGCATGATGATTCATACTGGAGATGAGCAAGGCTGGCACAGAGGTATATTGTTTTCCCACTGTCTAAGACTCTTCCACCTGCAGATGGTTAGTGGAGGAGGGAGGGTGAAGGCTTGGGCTTGCCTTCCACAGATACTAGCTGCCAGGCCTGGGGCAGATCTCTAGGCCTTAGTCTTTACCTTCTAGAAAACAAGAAGAGTAACCTAGTATAAAGCTTCTCCCACCAGAATTTAAAGTTCAGGCAGCAGAGTTTTTACTATTTTCTACCACATACCCAGTGCCTAGAAAAGCACCTAACACGTGACAGGCTCAACAAAAGTGTGCTGAATAAACCCTCATCTTGCTGAGTTGCAGTGATTAAGAAATGGAACTGAAGTGATCTGTCAACAAAAAGGCATCAAAAAACCGAAAGGATTATTACTTGTATTAGTGATACACCACATTCCAAAAAAAATGTGCCTTTTAAAAAAATCAAGCACTGGGGGTGCAACTCAGTGGGAGAGTACTTCATACAGAGACCGTGGGTTCAATCCCCAGAGCAAAAAAAAAAAGCAATATTGAGAATTTACTGGCAAAATTTAAATCTAATTACTCTTCCATTCTTCTGTGACTGCAGGCACTTTGCTCATTTGTCACCAGAATGTTTTCTTATGCCTACTGCCTAACATTTTCGAGTGATCTGAACTTTTCCGAGAGCCCAATGCAGCAGATATAAGAATTAAACCCATTTTTAGAAACAGGGAAGTTTAGAGAAGAAAAACTTTACTCAAGGCTGCATGGCCTCTCAGCAGCAGATAGAACTTGGTCTTGGCCTGATTTGTTGGTAGTACACAAGGCTAGCTGCACTACCTGTCTCCACCAACAGAAAATGACTTGCTACCTTGCTGAATTGCACATACAGGGAACAGAATCAAACAAAAATCCAGAGTCTGGAAAAATGTCTATTACAAACATGCCTTGTTTAGAAAACAATTCATATCAAGTACCAAAGAAAGAACACAAAACTTTGATTCACCATTTCCAACTCCTGAAATTTACCCCAAGGAAACAAGGTCAAAACTCTATGCTCAATGATGGTAACTGCAAGATTTTTTTTAAAGAGCAGAAATTCTGGACATATGCAAAGGCTCCACAGTGGGGTAATCAAGTACATTGACTATGCACTCAATATAATAAATACTCAACGCTATATAAGCAAAGTTGCTTATGAACGGGGCAGAAATGGGTAATGAAGATACACACCAGGACAGGGAAAGAATACATACAAGAAAGGTATTCTTTGGTGGGGTTCAACAATGTGGGTAAATTATTTTTATTTGTATATTTAAATTCTTAAAAAAAAAAAAACCTAAAACGTTAGCGATCATACGTCCTATGGCCCAAAGCCCCATTCCACATTTTCATATTCCTCACACAACCTAATCACCCAAATTGAACCAACATTAAAATAATAAAAATAGACCTTTATCATCAATATACTATTTATTGGGGGTAAAACATTTTAAAGTAGAACAGTATCTTTAAAAAGCACCTCTCGGTGCTCCCCCAACCTCTGCAGGTTTGAGTCCTGAGTGGAATGAAATCACTCTTTTCCAGGTAAACGCCCACGACTAGCAAGGCCAAAGAAACTAAAACTAAGGGCCGCGCCCACAGTGGAAGGGGCGAGTAGACGACGCCGACTCGGGACCTGCGTCCCGAGCTGCTCCGCGCAGGTGCCGCAGGTCCCGTCACTGCCTCCCAGGAGGGCCTGGAGGGGGCGGGGGACCCGGGCCCGCGCATAGGCCCCGGACCCGCCAACCCAGCGGGAAGGGAGGAGGGAGCGAGGGCTGACGGCCCGCGCGAGGCCGGACTCTCCCTCGGTACCCGCAGCCCCCGCCGCGGGACCGGCCCGTCGAGCCGCGGGGCTCCCCGCCCTGTGCACCTGCGCTCGGCAACGCCAGGGGCGCCAGGCCGCACCGCTACTCGCCGCTGGCTCCCGCCCGCCAACCGCCCCGACCCCAGTCCCGGCCCCGACCCCGCCGCACCCTCCTCTGTCGAAGGAAGAAATGGCCGGCTCTCCAGGCGGTGTCTCTAGGAGCAAAATGGCGGACCCATGCGCAAGAACCGCATCCGCAGCGACTCAGAGGCCGGGGGATGACGCGGGGCGGGGCCGGAGCGGGACTCGAGGAGACACGTGGCTCGGGCTTTGGGCGCCGCCTACCCGGGGGGAGGAGCGGGATCTTCCGGTCCAGGCCTTAGGGGCGGGGTCAGATGGCGCGACTGCGCAGGAAGAAGGTGGGGCCAGGAGCGGGGACCAAGGAGATTCCTGGCTTGAGCTTGTGGGCGTGGCCCTCCCAAGGGAGAAGGAGACTGTGGGCGTGGCGAGCGTGGAGTCCGGCCGACAGGAGAGGCGTGGCGGAATTCGAGGCCACGCCTATTAGTGTACCTGGGAGAGTGCAGTGGAGTGAGAATAGGGCTGGGAATTACAGGTGTCTGAGTTCAAGCCTTTATTAGCCTGCAACCTTGAGCAAGCCACTTCATCTCCCTCTCAATTTCTTGGTGTGAAAAAGACATGATCACAGTATCCATTTTATGGGATTGTCGAGAGGAATAAATGAGATACTTGCAGATTTTTTAGCAAGGTTCCTGGCATATCATACATAAGTGCTTAGTTGTTATCGTTATTATTGTTTTGCTGCCTTTTTCTTATTAAAAATTGGTGCTTTGTATATCCATTGCTTGAATTCTTTATAACTTAAGTGTGTTTAACCGATTATTATATGCATATAACATAATCATAACAAACACATACGTAGTGTGAGACCAGGTCCTCCTTTAAGTGTTTTGCATATACTTGCAGCAATTTATTTACTCCTCACAAGAGTATGAAGTAGATATTATTTTGTGCATTTTAATAGTTCTGGAAACAGGCACCGACATTATTTACTGTTCCAATGACAAAGTAATGGACAAAATTCAACTCAGGAGGCCCTGTAGAACTTCTGCACCTAGCTAACCCCTGCACCACACTACCTCTTCAATTCTACTTTGAATTTTTCCCAACAGTGCAGCATGAAATCATTCATTGGCGATTGCACAGGGAACTAGAGGTAGCTAGTCTTTATAATCCAACATCTTATTTCACAGACAAAGGATACAGACATCTCAATTTACGTGACAGTTCATGGAATGTAGTTGTTTGAAATATTTCCTTTGTCCGACTTTACTGAGACATGCCTCTTTGCGAGGTCTGTGAGCCCACTGATATATCTTTATGACAAAGCTGATTCTCTTCCAGAGGACCTGTGCAGGGCTTTCTTTTTTTTCTGTGTTCTGCAATAGGTGGTGTTGACTCTACCCTTCACATATTGACCTATGGTCAGAAATAGCCAATCAAAGCAGGTCCTAGTTCTGCACTCATTGAAGTTTTCTCTCTCTCTGGCCTGTTGGTTCTGCTGCTGTTGTCACAACTGTTGCTGCTCTGCCAGGAGGAAAACTATTCAAAGATGCTGCTGAAGAGAAAGGGAGGGATATAGACCAGTAACAATTGAGTTTTAGCTGAATCCTGAAGTCAGTAGATCCCTGGGCTATTCAGTTATGGAAGCCACCAAGTTCTTCCCTTGCAAACTCTGAAGCCAGTATAGATAGACTGGGCTTCTGTCATTTGCAGTCTCTTTGATGTTCTCTCTTTGCTTACTCCATTCTTGTCCTGCATCTTCCATTAACTCTGACTTAAACGTTATATGTCAGACAACAATCACTTTCAAGCCTTCTTTAAAACCACCCCTCACCAAATAAAACTGTTTCTTCCTTGAACTTATTACAATTGCTAATTAAGCATTTAAATTTTGAGTATCCCTTATCAGAAATGATTGGGACCATAAGCGTTTTGGATTTCTGATTTTTCCTGGATTTTGGAATATTGGCATATACATAATGAAATATCTTGGGGGATGGGACCAACTATAAATATGAAATTTGTTTCATATACACCTTATACACATATCCTGAAGATAATTTTCCACGATATTTTAAATTTTTTTGTACCAGGGATTGAACCCAGGGGTGCTTAATCATTGAGCCACATCTCGAGCCCTTTTTATCTTTTATTTTGAGAGAGGGTCTCCCTAAGTTTTTTAGGATCCTGCTAATATTTTAAATAATTTTGTGCACAAAACAAAGTTTCACTTTGTGTCATCCCTAAAGAAAACACCATGTTCCTGAATGTCCTTTTTCCATTTCCCAAACTGTAGCCAAATTAAGGGGACAATGAGAGCAAGTCTGGGCAGAATACAGATTATCTTGAAGGAAATTGGCTTGTGAACACTGGGAACTGGGAACTGGGGCAGGTTAGTGTTATCTATCAAAAGCTACTTCTGCATACTTGCCAGGACAGTTGCTCCTTGGATGGCTGTTCATACAGGTAAACAAAGCAAGCTAATGCTGATGTCCCTATTTCTGTAGCCTAACATAAAAAACAAACAAACAAACAAACAAACAAACAGCACCTGTCTGTCAGTGGGGACTGGTACTGAATTGAAGGCACTGGAAAGCCTATCCAGTCAATTTCCACTGGACAAAATGCTGAGAGGGAGAGGAGGTCCTACTTGGTGAAGAACCTTGAGGGACAGAGATGCTGTTTTTCTGTTATTACTGAACTCTTGGAGCAGTTACTGGTCTCTTACAAGCTTTCCCCAATAAATCATATGTCTCCCATACCATTTCTGGGCAGTTTCTTTGTCTTTCCTGAAACCTACTCCACTGCCCTTGCACAACTGGGCTGTGGATGAGACACATGGTGTGGACTATTCCAGCCATGGTATATGTCAGTGGTCAAAACATTTCTGATTTTGGAGCATTTAAGGTTTCATATTTTTGAATTAGGAATGTTCAACCTATATTTGGGTGATGATTTAGTAAATATCCCTACCCCAAACCTTTGGCAAGGTTTTTGTCTCTCTTGCTGTTTCTCAGTGCCCAGCAATATGCCTGGCACAAGAATGGTACTCAAGAAATGTCTGTCAAGTGAGTGCTTTTTGCTTGGTGGAAAGGAGATGAGCAGCAGCCAAGAATGATGTAGCTGAGCTGGCTGCAGCATATCACTGCTCACTGGGGCCCATAGTGACATAACTTATTTCTCATTGGTTCCCCTCCCTGCAGGCACTAAGCTTGATTTCCTTTGTTCTCTTACTGCAGATACCATGTCTCTATTTGCTTTCCATTCTCCAAAAACTCTGGAAATCTTTTGTAGGCTAATGTCAAATTTCCCCACCTCTTTATTTTTGAGATTAAAGCAATAAGAGTGAGCCATGATGGATGTCCAGCCAGATGACCCACAGGATGACTGCAACAGTGTGGGCCCTAAGCAAGAACCACCCAGCTAAGTCCAGTCAAACCAGACAAAATTGAGAGATAATTATAAAATTTTGTATTAAGGCACTGAGTTTGGGGTTTCTCTGTTACATAATGGGTAATAAGCAAGAGAGGAACAAGAGCCCAATTTAAAGCCTATGGACAGTTGCATGCTGAAGCTATCTTTGGTTACTTCATTGTTAAAATTCTTAATTCCTTGCCCATTTGGGGGCTTGGAATGGGCTTTCGCATATAATGGAAATGACCAGCTTGCCATGCACATCGTTGTCCAAACTACTGCCTATACAATATGAATCAAGATGCCCAAGTCAAAGACATTTCCCTTCAACTGTTTTTTAAAAGAAGAAAGCAGGGCATGTAGCGTATGCTTATAATTCCACCTACTCAAGGAGCTGAAGCAGTTTTGTAAGTTTGAGCCCAGCCATAGCTAGACCCTGTCTCAAAAATTAAAAATGATAAAGAGCTGACTTATAGCTCAGTGGTTCAGCATTTACCTAGCAAGCATGAAACCCTGGATTCAATCCCAAGTACTGGGCAGAGATGGGGTGAGAATGGAAGAGAAAGAATCTTTGCTATAGTTTAATAGAAGTTTTTCATGGTGTAGTGGGACAGAATCATTTTTTGTTTTCAAATGATTATTGAAATGAAGAAAACAGGGATGTGGCTGTCAAACACTCGGACCAGGTTCCACATCCTCTCTCCTCTCCATTGCAGAAATGACGTCCTAGAGATACCATTGCTTCTCTGAGCTTTCAGTTTCCTCACCTGAAAATGGTCACTCATGTTGGTGATATGGAAAGTTTGGTCCCTGTGTCTGAAGGGAATGAGGAAAAGGTTTTGAGGAAAAGGGAAAAAGTTTTATTGCTTTGTTAGCAAAGGAGAATACAGTGGACTTTTGTCCCAGTGGCTGTGATTCTAACTGCCAGGGGGAGCAACTGACTTTTAAAAAGGGGATACAAAGGTTAAACTTCAGCTTGCCCTATCAGGACTCCTAATTTATTTGTAGCCTCAAGAGATAGCTGTTTCTCAGACCCACTGGTACCCGAAGTCTGGATTCCTTCATTTCTGTGGTCATTGAGCTGAAGAAAAAATAACCGCCTAGGACAGGAAGAAGTTTCCCTCATGCTTAAGGAGGGTGAGAGAGAAGAGGAAAGAAAAAGTGTATCATTTTCAAAATAAGCTACCAGTGGCAAAGCAGCAAGGGTTATGTTCAAGACGTGGAGTGGACGCCATTACATTAGCAGCTGTTTAGGGTTCGAGGTGAGCAATGACATTTCCACGGAGTCCATAGAGCAAGAGGTCACCAGATGAAGCTGTTTTGCAGCTGTCTCTTTGCCCTTGTGTCCCTGACTATCTGGCCTCCAAGGTGGAGTGGGACTGCCGCTCGTCTGGCTGTGGGAGACAGCAGAGACCAAGACCAGGTCCCCAGTCAAGGGATCTTTGGAAGTTTCCATCATTGGATCCCTTCCTCTGTCCTCTAACTTTTCTCCTTTTCCTGTTTGTCCCCAAATGAACAGAACTTCATTTTCCTTTGTGATTAAAGTAATATTTACGTATCAGAAAAAAATCAAACAAGCAAGGAGGAAAAAAAGTATACATCTGCCTTTATCCTATGTAGGTAATCACCTCTGGTACTTTTTAGACTCCATTTTCCGTTTAGCAATTTGTTGTGCACCAGGTTCTAGGTTGATGGGTTTAGGTTGATGTCATCATTATGAGAACCATGGGCAAAATAGCCCAGTCTGGGAACCAGCAGCCAGGGTCCAAATTCTGCCTCCTGTCTCCCCAGCTGTGTGAGCTCAAGCAAGTTCCTTTAGTTCTCTGCACCCTTTTCCTCATCTGGAAAATGGGCATGGTAACAGGATCTACCTCATGGGTGGTTGTGGTGACCAGGTGGGTTATTAACCAGCACACAGTTGACAACCACGCTCTGTTAGCTATGCTTTAGGAGCTATTGTGGTATGAATGGATCACGGTTTTGTTAAACCAATGCCTAATTTTGGCACTTTTTACTATTATATACAATCTGTTTCCATACCATTGTCTAATTAGTGCATCATGTCAAATTTCTAGAAGTTTGTTTACTTGAAACAGTGTGCCCTTTCAACATTTTGTTTCCCAGAAAGTGAATACTGATTTCCATTCTCACCAGGAAGGTAGAACAGTGTTTGTGACCCTCACCCTCATCAATGCCAGGCACTATCCATGCTTTAACTTGGCGGAGTGAACGGTCAATGTTTTCTGGACTTTAAAAATTACTTGTCCAAATCATGCTGCCTACAGTCATGCTGGCCATCCTGCTGCTTGAACTTCATGCCTGTTCATTCACTCAACATATGTTGATTGGGTACTTCCCACATGCCAAGCCCATTGCCAAGACCTAGAGCTATAGCAGGAAACAAAACAAAACACTTACTTCATAAGGTGACCATGGTAGATGAGCCATTTCATGTAAAGGACTTAACAAAGTCCTGCTTTAATAACCAGTAATCTATGACTAAAGTATTTACACGTAAGTTTATATTTATTTTCTAATATATACATAGTATTATCATCATATATGACATTATCATTACACATACATAATGATACATATTACATATTGCCATTTTTAAGCCATAGACCTTGAGAAGTCACTTCTCCTCTCTGACCCTGTTTCCTCATCTATGAATAGGCTAATGCCCTTACTTCCAGGCAATATTGAGAGGATGGAGTGAAAACATATATTCATGGTACCTGGCAATAAGCCAAATCATAGTGAAGTTGAGAAAGGCCACACACAGGTCCCTGTGCCAGCCTTTTTCCAATAGCACCTGCTGCTGGGTCCTTCCCTGCCAGAGTCCAGCATCACAACAAATGCTTCCCTCTACCAAACCATATTCCTCTGGCTTGGTTCCTCTAAATCCATCATCCTGAGCTGGAGTCTTTTGGACCTATTGATCCCCTTCTCCATCTGCTCTGCCAGTGTCCTAGCTAGAGAGCTCCTTTGCTACCACCCTTCAGGCCATTTCTCCTTCCTCCTTCATTGGAAGTTACTCCCAGAGAAGCCTAAGGATGGGGCCCTTGACTTTACTTCCTAGGGCCTCCAGGGAGTAAGGCTGGTGTACCTCCTCTAGGGACTTTCACTTTTCACTCATATTTTGTATTTGCTTGAGATAATAGCAAAGAGAAAGGAGATTTTCCCCTGTTCACATTCTATCATAAGTGTATTAATCAGGAATCTTGCAATGAAACACAATTAAAATTAGGTAGAAAACAAAAAGTTGGCAGGGGGAGGTTGCTGTATCTTCATAGTTTAAAAGGTCAGGGGATAGTTTCAGATATGGCTAGATCCAGTGCTCAACTATCCCCAGGGTTTTGTGTTTCTCTTCAAGTTTTCCCTGCTTCTTTTCTTCTTTAGTAGTTTTATTATCAGTCAAGCTCTACTCAGAATATATGAAATATTTTAAGAATCAACAGTGAGGTTTGCTGCATGAACACTAAATTGTTCATAATAATAATAAAAAAAAAACAGAGAATAACAAGTGTTTTGTGATGTGCAGAAATTGGAACACTTCAAATTGCTGGTGGGAATGTGAAAATGGTGCATTTGCTGTGGAAGACAGTGATCTAGTCATCTTTTTCATTGCTGCAACCAAAAGACCTGACAAGAACAATGTTAGAGAAGGAGAAGCTTATGTGTTGTCTCACAGTTTCGGAGGTTTCAGTCCATAGACAACCAGCTCCATTCCTCAGGGCTTGAGGTGATGCAGATCATCATGGCAGAAAAGTGTGGTGGAGGAAATCAGCTCAAAACAGGACAATCAGGAAGCAGAGAGAGAGCTCTGCTCAATAAGGACAAAATATCTACCCCAAAGGCCTGCCCCCAGGGACTCATCTTTCAGCCATACCCTACACTGTCTAGTTACCATCCAGTTAATCTGTATCAGAGAATTAATGCACTCATTATGTTAAGGCTCTCATAACCCAATCTTTTCACTGCTAAACTTTCTTGCATTATCTCACACATGAGTTTTCAGGGGACACCTAATATTGAAACCATAACAGTTGGGCAGTTTCTTCAAAAATTAAACATAGAGTGAGCACATAACTCATCCATTCCACTCTTTGTTACATGCCTCAAAGCAGTGAAAACATAAACAAATACGTGTAGATGAATGTTGATAGGAGAATTATTCACCAATGGCTCAAAGGTTGAAGTAATCCTAATGTGTGTTAACGAATGAATACACAAAATATGAGCTGTCTGTACAATGGAAAATTATTCATTCATGAAAAGGAATAAAACACTGATTTATTTTACTACATAAAAGAACCTCAAAAACATGATGATAATTGAAAGAAATCATTCATGACAGGTCACATATGAAATGTCCAGAATAGGAAAAAACATTTAGACAGAGAGCCAGCTGGTGGTTGACAGGAGCTGGCAGAAGAGAAAAGAGGTAATAAAGGCTAATGGGTATCAGGTTTTCCTTTGGGATAATATAAACATGTTGAAACTGAGGAAAGTACTAAATAGTTGTACTAAATGCCATTGGATTATATGCTTTCATGTGGTAATGATCCAGTGACTTTGGTGGCTGGGGCAGAAGAGGTACAGGTTCAAGACTTTATCAAAATAAAAATAAAATGAGCTGATATAGTTTAGTGATATGGGGCACCTGAATTCAATCCTGAGTACTGCTGAATGAATGAATGAATGAATGAATGAATAAATAAATAAATAAATAAATAAATATGATAAAATGGGTAATGACTAAAGACAAGTTATTTGCATTTCCCCTTAAGAATCCATAGTAAGAAAGCAAATAGCCCAATTTTCAAAAATGGCAAAGGATTTAAAGAAAGGCTTAACAAAAGAAGGTATATAAGTGGTATTTTCATAAAGGACATGGAAAGATGCTCAGTGTCAGTGACACACCATTAAGCAACAGAACGTCTAAAAATAAGACTGCTACAGATGCTGAGTGAGAGAGGGAGTGCCGATCGCTACTGAAGACCCGAAGAGAAGTTGCTGCCGAGAAGGACATTTTGAAGGTTTTGTTGGCTGGAAGAGGTGTCTCTGGAGTTCCATCCCTAGATCTTTCTTTGGGATTTGAAGAAAATTAAATTAGGACCATGGGGACACAGAAGGTGACCCCAGCTCTGATCTTCACTGTCTCTATTGCTACAATTGGCTCTTTCCAGTTTGACTACAACACTGGAGTCATCAATGCTCCTGAAGCTATCAAAAAAGACTTTCTCAACTACACTTTGGAAGAGAGGTCAGAGGACCTTCCTAACACGACGTTGCTCACAACCCTTTGGTCCTTGTCTGTGGCCATCCTCTCTGTTGGTGGTATGATGGGCTCCTCTTCAGTTGGACTCTTTGTCAGCTGCTCTGGTAGGCACAATTCAATGCTTATCGTCAACCTGTTGGCCATTGCTGGTGGCTGCCTCGTGGGTTTCTGCAAGATTGCTGAATCAATTGAGATGTTAATCCTGGGTCACTTGATTATTGGCCTTTACTGCAGACTCTGCACAGGTTTTGTGCCCATGTACATTGGAGAAGTATCACCCACTACTCTGCAGGTGGCTTTGACACTCTCAACCGGCTGGGGATCATCATTGGGATTCTGGCGGCTCAGATCTTTGGTCTGGAATTTATCTTGGGATCTGAAGAACTGTGGCCTGTGCTGTTGGGCTTCACAATCATTCCAGCTATCCTGCAGAGTCTAGCCCTTCCATTTTGCCCTGAAAGTCCTAGATTCTTGCTCATTAACAGAAAAGAAGAGGAGAATGCTAAGAGGATCCTCCAACAGTTGTGGGACACTCAGGATGTGAACCAGGATATTCTGGAGATGAAAGAAGAGAGTGTTAGAATGTCACAAGAAAAGCAAGTCTCTGTGCTGCAGCTCTTTAGATCATCCAGCTACCAATAGCCCATCCTCATTTCCATCATGCTTCAGCTCTCCCAGCAGCTCTCTGGGATCAACGCTGATGAGTTTGATTCAATGAGCTTGGTCTGTATCACAGCTATCTTGATCTATGTGGCCTTCTTTGACATTGGACCAGGTCCCATTCCGTGGTTTATTGTGGCTGAACTCTTTGCAGAGGGACCATGTCCAGCTGCCATGGCAGTGGCTGGTTGTTCTAACTGGACCTCCAACTTTTTGGTTGGACTGCTTTTTCCCTCACCTGCAGTCTATTTGGGAGCCTATGTTTTTCTTGTCTTCACCACTTTCCTCATTATGTTCCTGATCTTCACCTTCTTCAAAGTCCCTGAGACCCGACGCAGGACTTTTGAGGATATCACACGGGCCTTTGAAGGGCAGGGTCATGAATCCAGATCTGGGAAAGGCTCCATGATGGAGATGAACAGCATTCCGCCTGTTAAAGAGAACACCACCAATGTCTAGTCAGACCTCCTTTCACCTCCCTCCCAACATGGAAAGCAACCTCTCCCTGAATAGGGAGAGAGACTTCATCAGGATGAACCCAGGACTGCTTCCAAATGCTGCTACTTGATTCCCTTATCCCACACACTCCTGAGCACACAGATGAACCCAGCGCTGGGGTTTGTCAGATCTCCAATGCTTTTTAAATATTTCATTTCTTGTACATTCTCTCCTTTTTAGGAGAGACCAAGTGAATCTACCTTCATTTCAGGAGGGATTGGCTGTTTGGCATATGACAACTTTTCCAGCTCTTCCTCCCTTAGGTTCTAAGAATTGCCTCACTGGGGCACACAGGGGCGTAAAGAGTAAGGGTGCAGTTCCCCCAACCTCAGACTTGTCAGGAAGCAAATGTACATAGAGTGTGGAGGGTTGTAGGGAATTTAACAAGAATACCTTCCTCATTTTCACACAGCTCTGCACAGTTAAGAAACTTGAGTTTTATTTATTTTATCTTCTGGTTTTATTGCATAAATATTTTTTTTAAGTATAAAGTAATTTTACCAAATAATGAAAACATAAGGAAATAAAGGTTAGAGGGAGGTGTTTAAAGAGAGGTTATAGGGCAAAGAAGATTTGATATTAGAGAAGTTAAGGTACAAGAAGGGAGAATGGAGGAAGAAATGTTTGTTGGTGGAGGGTATGTGATATGGAGCCTGAAGTCTGCATGCTGTCTAATGACAGTGTGTTTCAGATGGAATTGTAGTTTAATTTCTCAGAAGAGTCGTGTGCCTGTATAAAAAAGCTACTGGTTTCCTTTGGGACTTTTCTTTAAGATTATAGTTTGTAGTATTACTTGAAATCTAATGGTTACTAAGATGGGTGTCATCGTTAGTGGCAGTTGATGGGTTTTAATTTTGGATGGAGTCCAGAGAAGGGAAGGGTAGTTGCCGAAAGCCTTCTTCCCTTCCCAACCCCTTCCCTGATCCAAACAACTTCCACAGACAGTGGACTCATGTTTTAATAACTCTATCACCTATCTGGTGGCAGAGCCCTCCAAATAAGAAACCTAACGAAAATTGGTTCCTGCTAGATGTTCAGTATTTCTCCTTTTTGTTCTTTAAGATTTTATGTGTTTCATTTTAACTTTTTAAAAAGGGATTGAAAGGATAATGTTTATAGCTAACTTGGAATTTGTAACCTCAGCTGTGGGAGAGAGTTTTTTAAAGTTTTTTTAATTTCTTTGTTTTAAACGATTATTACCTAGTTTTAGCATGTTGCTCTAAGGGCACAGCTTGCCTGTTTGTGTCTGTTACATGTCAAATTACCCTTACTACCATGTTACCCTGATACTATACTAGGTGCCCTTAGAGGACTTGAATCTTTCTGATAGACACATTTGGAATAGTATGAGTAAATGTGCAGTGTAGCCCATACTTGAGAGAATATGAATGTATGTGCACTCTCACTTTGCCCTTGCTGAAAGTATAGTTTATTATTCCTTTGTTCCTATAGTCGTCTTTGGATAGATTGTATTAAAACTCGTCCCTATGTACATAGGTAACACTGCCTCAGCTGGGTGGAACTTTAGATTTAGGTTCATCTGGCTACCTTTCCCTATTGGAGTTGGGGAGAACTTCTACATCTTAGGGTTGAAGGTGGAGGACTCAGCCTCATTACTGATGGGAAAGACAATGGGAATAGAAAAGAGTGTAAGATCAGGGCACATGGCTCTTGGGGATGTTGGATGTGGGGAGAAGGAGGCATTCTTTTAAAAGAAACAAAGGAGGACTTGCTTCTAACTGGACTGTTGCAGAGGGTTAGAGATGGTAAGGTTTACTCCTGCCCCATACAGGTCCTGGACACCTCCACAATCATCTCCTAATTCCCCAGTACATTTGCAAATGGAGATTGGCCCCGATGACACTCACCCTCTCCTCCCTTCTTTATAAGTTGCCTAATCTCCCCCTTTCCCACCATGGTGCTTTCACATGTCAGATCCTTTAGCCAAACCCTTGTACACAACACTATTTAGTCCTCAGTTCTCTCCAGTCCCTCTGGTCATTGAGCCTTTGGATGAAAACTCACATAGCTATGGAATAGCTTTGTTGGAAAAGGGGACTTCTGACTGCACCTCTTCTGACTCCTGTGAGTTGGCAGTTATGCAGGGTAGAACTCCCACTTTTCAGTGACCAGGTTGTGAATATTTCCATATGGATTTTTTTAATTAAAGTTATTGTGGTTCTTTGTTTTGAAATAAAAATCCTGAATGTACATATGAAAAAAATAAGACTGCTATAGATTGGATCAGAAATCCAATGTGTCAAAGCCTTGGTCCCCAACCCATGGTGCTATTAGGAGGTAGTGGAATCTTTAGTGCATGAGGCCAAGTGGGAAAAAGTTAGGTTATCAGGAGTGTGCCCTAAAACTGGATATTGGGAAACCAGCCCCTTCCTGGCTCCCACTTTGATTCCTGGCTGCCATGAGGAGAGCAGCTTCCTGACCATGTGCTCCCACTGTGCTGTGCTGAGCTGCCACGGGCCAAGGCAACAGGGCCAAGAACCACGCACTGAGACCTCTGAATCCATGAGCCACAGCAAACCTTTCCTCCTTTAAAGTTACAGCTCAGTCATCTTTATCCCTCAGGTATTTTATGACAGTGACAGAAAGCTGACTGACACAGACACTGGCAGTACTGTTGTGAGGACGTGGAGGGAATTCTCTCACACTGCCAGTGGGGATCTACATGGTTCAGTGCTTTGGAAAGCAGTGTCTTGGTTTCCTATAAAATCATAATACCCTGACCTTAAGACCCAGCAATCCTTCTTTTAAGTAGTTAACCAAGAGAATTGAAAACAAATGTTCATCGTGAAGCTTGTATGTGAATATTCATAGCAGCTTTAAACATGGTCTCCGAAATTTGAAACAGCCCAAATGTCTCTTGGGCTATTTTCAAACATTTAAAATGTCCCATGGTCGGGGAATGAATAAACAAATTGTAATATGTTAAAAAAATGGAATCCTGTTTGTAGATGCTTCTGAAAAACATTGTGTGAGAGCTGGGTTAGGGGTACAGTTCAGTGGCAGCATGATTGCCGAGCAAGCTCAGGGCCCTGGGTTTTATGCCCAGGATTCAAAGAAAATTCTGTGAGTGAAAGAAAACAAGAAAGACTGTTTGAGACAGGAAAGACTGAAATACTGAATGAGACCCTTTCTATGAAATTCTAGGAAAGATAAAATTAAAACCAATCTATAGTGACAGCAGATTAGTGGTTACCTGGGACCTGTAATAATGAGGGAGAGAACTTTTCACAATGATAGAAAAGTTCTATAGTCTCATAAATCATGGCCGTGTTTCATGTAAAATGATCACATTTCATAATGTACAAATTATAACTCTATGACATGGTTTTGTGCATGTGTGTGCTAATGTGACTAGAACCCAGGGGTGACTTACCACTGAGCTACATCCCCAGTCCTTTTCATTTTCTTTTGTTTTTTTGAGACAGGATCTTGCTATGTTGACCAGGCTGTCCTGAAACTTTTGATCTCCTGCCTCAGTCTCCCATGTTGCTGGAATTATGAGTGTGTGCCACCATGTCTGGCCTTTGTGAGGACTTTCTTCTTATGTCATAACATAACAAAAGGGCAAAGAAAGGGTGAAAGAAAGCAAGAGGGGGAGAAGCTCATCCTCTTATATGAAACTCAGCCTGAGATAATGAACCTTCTCCCACAATAATGGCAGGAATTCACTCATAAGTCAGCATGGGCAGAGACTCTGGGCAAAGGAGAGGGATCTGAGTATGGTTGGACTCTGGAGGGTGGGCTTTGGGGCAGCTGAGACAGGTGACAGCCAGAGGGAGGTGCCTGTGTTGATAACTTAGTCCTAATGTGCTCAGCTACAGCTGGCCTTCCTGGGTTAATGCAGGGATGTTCGGAGGTGAGATGATTAGAGGATGAAAGCTGTAACCTAGGTGATAAATGAATGGACTAACGGGAGGTAACTACAGGCAGGTGGGGAGTGACTAGAGGAGGAAGTCACTGGAGGCACACCCTGGAAGTGAGCCCCTTCTTCCCTCTCTCTCTGCTTCCAGGCATCTTGACCTGAACAGCTTTCCTCTGCCTTGCCCTCCACCACGATGCTCTGCCTCAGCTTAGGCCATAGCAAGGGAGTCGACTGACAGTGGACTGAACTTTTCACACCATGAACCAAAATAAACTATTCCTTCTCTAATTTGTTCTTCTCAGGTATTTGGGTCACAGTTACAAAAACCAAACTACCACACGGGACATAAAACTGGGAGTGGAATTTAGGCTGTATATATTTCTTTCTCAGTAGCAGATATTGCAACTATATTGCTATTTCTCAGTAGCAGATTATTGAGCCCATTAACACTCCCAGTGGTGGTGCACCTGCATTCTGGCTGCACTTTGTATTTTTCACCTTTTAGCCATTCAAGTAGGTTTGAATAGTTGAGAAAACAATTTTGCACACCATAATTTACACACCACAAAATTCACCTGGTTTCATGTATAGAATTCAGTGATTTTTAGTAAGTTTGCAGAATTTTGTAGCACCACCATTCCAATTTAAGAAGATTTTCATGGTCTAAAAAAGATCTCTAGTGCTCAGTTTAAGTTTTGTTTTGTTGTGTTTGAGTTTTGAGCAAGGGTCTTACTTTGTTGCCCGGACTTGCCTTGAAATTTAGATCCTCCTGCTTCAGTTTCCTGAGAAGCTTGGGTTATAGGTGCACACAACGACCTGGCTTAGATTTGATGTTTTTGGTTCTGTATGTCACTATGTTGCCCAGGTTAGTCTCCAACTCATGAATTCAAGGGATCTTCTCACCTCAGCCTACAAAGTAACTGGGATGTAGCTGGGGCTCACCGTGCCCACTTAGATTTGTTTTTCACCTCATTTTCTTCAGTAGTCTTTAGGCACTTATGTCAGGCACTTTCCTGAGCACGAGTGACTTTACAAATCTATAGTGGTGGGGGTTGGGGATATGGCTTTGTGGTAGAGTACTTCCCAGCGTGTATAAGGTCCTAGATTTGATCACTAGCACTGAAAACATATTTTTAAAAAACCCATAACATCTAGTTCTTGCAGCCAAGAAGTAACTTCACCATTGTTAATTAGGGATTGTACGGAATAGTGTGGCCTGTGCAGTGAATCGTAAAGAGTTCAATGTTTCTGAAGCTCTTACTGCAAATGGGTAAGAAAGCAGAGACTGGCAGGGTGGTCAATGAGGGCCTTGAGTGCCAAGCTAAGTGAAGCCTGACCAGGCAGTGTCTGGGAAAAAGTGTTCTCCTCATAGAAGGAGAGGGAAGGGTAAGTCTGTCTCCCCCACTAGACTGAGCTCTTAAGGACAAGGGTCTTAGTTTTTCTCCACTATTCTTTCCAGGGCCTAACATATAGTAGGTATTTGTGTGAACTTCTCAGGGCCGCCTAAATGAAGGGTCACATACTGGAAAGCTTAAAACAAAGTTTATTCCCTGAAGTTTGGGAAGCTCTGAGCCAGAAATCAAGGTTTCGGCATGGTCATCTGCCCTGGAGGGTCTCTAAGGGAGAACCCTTCCTTACTTCATCCAGCTTCCTGTGGTTGCTGGCCATGCTTGGTGCCTCTTGCCTCGTAGCTGCTTCACTTCCTTCTCTGCCTCAATTACCACAGGGCATTTTATTCACAGGGACTTGTGTCAATGCTTTTCATCTACTCCTATATGGACATGACTCATAGTGGATTTCGGCCCCAAGCTGGCACTCAGAGATAAGCCATAAACAGTTTCACAGAGCATCAATAACCAATAAGATCAGCATGAAAGCAAAAGTGATCAGGAAAAAAATCAAAAACAAAAACAAAGGTAGGAAATAAACAAAAAGCCACTGTTCTGTAATAATGTCTGATACAGCTAAAACCTGGACATAATTTTATTCAAAGAAGTCACCAACATCCCCTAAGCTGTCTAACTTTAAGTGATCACTGTTTGCCTCCCAATCCAGATTCACCTCATTCCAGTCCTCCTCCTTCTTTACAAGAATACACAAGATCACCCTAAGAATTCTCTGCTTCCTGACAGCATGCACTCTAGAAGAAAACTCCTCTTCATTGAACTCTCCCCCAAACTCATTAACACAATCCCAAATCCTATCAGAGAAATCTTTCGTAACACCCCTTGCTAAGATGACCCCACTGTTGCCATGGCGTTTTCCTGAGTAGACTAATAGGTCCAAGTTGTTTTCAAGAGCAGCTGCATTGTTTTTTGAACAGAGCAGAGGATCATTAATTTTGTCTGGGAAATTCAAGAATGGCATTATTACTTTTAAAGCCACTGAGCTGGACCTAAGAATGAGAAGCAAACATAGCCAGGTTAAAAATAGCCTCATTCCTGGCAGGGGTAAAGGTCTAAGCCAGGAAGAAACATGAAAGCGCAGAAGCAGAGTGGCAGAGGGAGGAAGGCGAGGAAGAGCCCCAAGTCAGTGCACCAGGCCTCTCAGGTCCAGGGAACAAGAAAGAGGTACCAGAACCAGGAACTGCTCTCACAGGCATTCTGTCTCCTCCAGGCCAGTGTGTCCAAAGGTGCAGTGGCTAATCCAGCTGGAAAGGTCTTTATTCATATGAATTGACCCCAGGACTACCAGTTGCACATCCAGTCCGCACATCCAATCCACCACAACCAGTGTGACCACAAAACCCCTTTGATATTGTTAACAATGGTTAGGAAACTGCACAGGTGTAAGGAGAGCTCGGCTTCTCCTTGCCCTAAGGGTCCCTGGAGAGATTTCTCCATGCTGATGGGAAAAGCATGGAAATGAAAGGAGATGCTTGAGAAAAGATCCTAAGTCCTGCTTTTAACAGCAGCTCCACTTACAAACTTTATTTTAATGCTCAAGGGATATCCAGAGAAATTGAAGACAGAAAATGATTGCTTCAGAATAGAGCCTGGAAGACTGAAGGCAGAGGGAAATAGATCAATGAGGGTATTTCAGGAGAATCTACTAAACTCTGAGGACAGAGGAGAGGAGCCATATCTGAGGAGGGACATCAAGGCAGACTTGACAAGTTGGTGTGACTGGAAGCTCTGAGGACCCAGGAATCCTTCCCAGCCTTCCTACCCCACCTCTGGTGCTCACTGGGGCTCCAAGGACTGGAGAGCAGATCTGGGATGGGGAGAGCTAATCCTGAATACATGAGGCAGCCAACAACTCACTGAGTCCCTGCCTCTGGAGCCACTGTACAGCAAACCCACAACTGCTCTCTGTGCATGGACAGGTCAGTGTCCAACCTCAGCTGGTCAGCATTGAGCCCCATTCAAGTCCAAGAAAGTGAAGCTTCATTGCACTCCAATATTAAGGCCAGCCATGGGAGTGCCTCTGCTGCTAGGAGATGCATTGTGTGACTGGATTGTGGCTCCCAGAAGATGGGTTCTGTAAAAGGAGATGGCCCTTGAAAGTTCATGGGGTAGAAGAAGCCACCCTAACAAGAGCGTGTGTTGGACAAGTCCCTCTCTACGCCTGCTGCTCCTCCAACTAGAGGAATGGGTCAGAGGAAGTGGGGTCTAAGGCTCCTCACACGTCAGTCCCAGGATCAGCACCGGCCACTGGGTTAGGTTCAATGTCCATGTCCTGGTCCAGAATGATCACGGTAAGAATTGGAATCCTTATGTTCCATTGTGAAATGGGAGTTTCTCCATTTCTCTTACAGATGGGGTCTGTGTTAACTGCAGGCCTCTGCAGCTGAGGACACATTGCAGTTCTTAATGGAGGGCGACACTTTCCACTGTTTCAGCAGACCCCAGAAACTCACTGCCAATTTCTTCTTTCTGGGTTCTTGTCTCACAAATTCAAAGAATGAAATCCAAAGACAAGGATGAGTGAATGTAAGAGTAGATTTAATCAAGTGTGGGCAAGAAAAGACCCAGGGATTAATGGTCTGGTTATGTGGCTCATTGTAAAATGGTACGCCTGTCCTAGAAAACAGTATGGTTGTTCTCAAGAAATTAAAATCATAGTCACTGAGTGATTCAACAATTCCACATTTGGGTATATATACAAAAGAATTGAAAGCAGGGCCTCAAACAGATACTGATGATCATAACAATATTGTCCACAAGCCAACTTGGGAACAACACAAATGTCCGTTAAATGATGACTGAATAAACAAAATGTGGCATGTATACACAATAGAATGTTATTGGTCTTATAAAGTCTAACACGTGTACCATGTGCCATGGATAGACCTTGAGGTCATTGTGTTAAATGAAATAAAACAGATGCAGGAGGCAAATATTGCCTGACTCCACTCATGTGAGGTACCTGGAGGATTAATTCACAGAGACACAAAGTGGGATGGTGTTTCCATGGCTAGGGGAATGGAGAGTTATTGTTCAGTGGGTTCACTGTTTCAGATTGGGAAATAAAGAGTTCTGAAAAGGGCTGGGGATGATGGCTGCATAGCAATGCACTTAGAGACACAGAACTGAGCACTTAAAAATGGTGAAGATACTAAATTTCATGTTATGGATACTCTAACACAGTACAGAAGTGGAAGACTAACTCAGTAGATGAGAACTGATGAAGGAGACAACAGGGATGACTGGATTGAAGGACAATCCCATGGTTTCTCTGGTCAATTTTGGATGAGAAGTGCTCTCGTGGGCTCTCACTGCAACATCCATCCCGTATAATAATCAAAACCTAGAGCATGACTTCAAGGTGAGGCTTTATCTCTCCTGGTCTTGCACATCCATTTCTCTACCCACAGGTGCTAACGGGTCTCTGATCCCTTCAGAGTCAGAGCAGAGCCAGGGAGGAAAAGCAAGTGTTCAGGAAAGATTTCCATGATCAGTGCTGCCATCAGCAGACCTCCTTTTCTCTGGGACTGAGGTGGGATCTTCAGAGACCCCCTGATGGCTGAGGATTTCTCACTTCAGGTCTACCTTTGATTCATTGAGGAAAAATTCATCATCTGTTCATTTTATTTTTCTATATTTTTATTGGGTTATTTTAGTTGCACATGAATAGAATTCATTTTGATAGAATTATACAAACATTTTCACAATTTAGTGGCATTTAGAACACCTGTAATGTTGGAAAACCATCACGGCCATCTAGTCAAGAACATTCTCACCATCCCAGTTGGAAACCTTGTGCCCATTAAACTGTCATTCTAACTCCCCCATACCGAGGCTCTGACACTCACTAATCTGCTTTCTGTCTATAGATTTGTCTATTCTGGATATTTCATATAAATATCATGCAAATTTCATATAAATATCATGCAATATATGACCTTTTGTGTCTGGCTTCTTTTGCTTTGCACATTTCCAAGGTTTATCCATGTTGTAGCATCTGTGAGGACTTCCTGCTTTTGTAATTGAATAATATTTCATTATGTGACTATACCACATGTAGTTCAACCTTCGTTAGTTGATGTTTATGTGGGAGTGTCCATCTATTGGTTATTATGAGGTTCTTGACTAGCAACATTCATGCACAAGTGTATGAACAGCCATTTATAATTTCTTTGGATATATATGTGGAAGTGCAATTGCTAGGTCATATAGTAATTCTAAATTTAACTTGCCCAGGACCATCGAATTGGCTCCTATGGTGATGTAAGCATTTTACAACTCTACCAACAAGTTAAAAAGACTGATTTCTCTATGTTCATGCCAACACTAGTTATTTTGTGGTTTTTCAATACTATAACTATCCTAGTAGGTTAGGTGTTATGTCATTGTAATTTAAAAAATTTTTTAAACCAGACAAACCATTTTACTTTGAATTCCACTGGTTCAAATGTCTGAACACCGGAGTGAATCCATTTGCCTCTCCTCTCTTCAGGGTTCCTCCTCTACAGTGCACCAACCTGATCCAGGTTGGCATATGCTGCTGATGATCCTTGGTCCTCCAAGGACTTGGAAGCTCACTGAGACAGGGATGAGCTAAAGCTAAAGCTAACAAAATTGATCTTCTCAAAGAACCAACTTTCAGTTCTGTTGACTACCTCATCCATGCTTTAAATTTTACTATTTCCTTCATTCTCCTGAGTTTTGGTTTAATCTGTCCTTCTTTTTCTAGTTCATTTATTTAGGAAGTTAGATTGTTGATCTGAAATATTTTTCTGTGAATGGAGGTATTGATAGCTATCAATTTCTCTTGAGTACTGGTCTCAAAAAAATGTATTGATATGGAGTGGTTGTATTTTCTTTGTCAAAGTATTCACTAACTTCCTTTGTGATTTCTTTTTCCCTTTGGTTACTTAAATGTGTGTCAGTTAGTTTCCTCATGATGTGAATTATCCAGTGTTTTTTCTCTCATTGATTTCTATTTTCATTGGAAAGGATATGTGGTGTGATTTCAATGTTTTTAAATTCCTTGGGGCTTGTTGTACAGCCTGATAAGTGGTTAATCTCAGAGTTTCAAGGCTCATGAGTTTTGCATGGTTGGGGCCAGTGTCCTAGGTTTCTTGGTTTCGTTGATGCATAGTGTTCTTCAAGTCCTCTATTTCCATTTTGACATTTAGTCTAGTTGTTCTACCAATTATTGAGAGTAGGGTATTGAAGTCTCCAGCCTTTATATTAGAAAAGTCTATTGCTCCCTTCAAATCCATCAGTGTTTGCTTCTTTTTTTATTTATTTAATTTTGATTCATTGAGCACAAATGGAGTACAGCTATTGTTTCTCTGGTTGTACACGAAGTAGAGTCACACCATCTGTACATTCATACATGTACACAGGGCAATGATGTCTGTCTCATTCTGTTATTATTCTTACCCCCCACCCTGACCCTACCTCTCCCTTCCCTCTATGCTATCTATCCTTCCTCCCTTCTTGCCTCCCTTCCCCCCCTCATTATGCATCATCATTCACTTATCAGAGAGATCATTCGGCCTTTGGATTTTGGGGATTGGCTAATCTCACTTAGCATGACAGTGTCCAACATCATCCATTTACCTGCAAATGATATAATTGTATTCTTCTTCATGGCCGAGTAATATTCCATTGTATATATATACCATAGTTTCTTTATTCATTCATCTAGTGAAGGGCATATAGATTGTTTCCACAATCTCTCTATTGTGAATTGAGCAGCTATGAACATTGATGTGGCTGCAATACTGTAGTAATCTGATTTTAAGTCCTTTGGGTATAGGCCAAGGAGTGGGATAGCTGGGTCAAATGGTGGATCCATTCCACATTTTCTAAGGAATCTCCACACCACTTTCCAGAGTGGCTGCACCAACTTGCAAACCCACCAGCAATGTATGAGTGTACCCTTTTCCCCACATCCTCGCCAACACCTGTTGTTGCCTGTGTTCTTAATAAAAGACATTCTAATTAGGGTAAGATGAAATCTTAAGGTGGTTATGATTTGCATTTCTTTTATAACTATGTATGTTGAACATTTTTTCATAAATCTGTTAACTGTTTATAGATCTTCTTCTGTAAAGTGTCTGTTAATTTCCTTGGTCCATTTATTGATTGGGTTATTAGTATTCTCGGTGTAAAGGTATTTGAGTACTTTGTAGATTCTGGAGATTAGTGCTCTATCTGAAGTGTGTGTGGCAAAGATTTTCTCCCACTCTGAAGGCTCTCTCTTCACATTGCTGATTGTTTCCTTTGCTGAGAAAAAGGTTTTTTGTTTGACTCTATCCCAATCATTGATTCCTTCTTTTATTTCTTGTGCTTTGGAGGTCATGTTAAGGAAATCTTGTCCTAGGCCAACATGATGGAGATTTGGACCTATTTTCTCTTCTATTATGTGCAGGGTCTCATCACCAAAAGTAGTAGAAGACCGGAAATAATTAAAATCAGAGCTGAAATCAATGAAATTGAAACAAAAGAAACAATTCAAAAAATTGACAAAACATAAAGTTAGTTCTTTGAAAAATAAACAAAATTGATAAACCCTTAGCCACACTAATGAAGAGGAGAGAGCAAATCCAACTTAGTAAAATTCGTGATGGAAATGGAAATATTACAACAGACACAATTGATATACAAAACGTAATTAGAAGCTATTTTGAAAATTTATACTCCAACAAAATAGAAACCTGGAAGGCATCAACAGGTTCCTAGAGGCATATGAGCCACCAAAACTGAATCTGGACGACATACACAACTTAAATAGATCAATTTCAAGCAATGAAATAGAGGAAGTCATCAAAAACCTACCATCAAATGAAAGTCCAGGACCAGATGGATTCACAGCTGAGTTCTACAATACCTTCAAATAAGAGCTCATTCCAATACTCCTCAAAGTATTTCATGAAATAGAGGAGGAGGGAACCCTTCCAAACTCATTCTATGAAGCTAATATCACCCTGATACCAAAACCAGAGAAGGACACATCAAAGAAAATTTCAGACCAATATCCCTAATCAACATAGACACAAAACTTCTTAACAAAATTTTAGCAAATCACATAAAAAGCATATTAAAAAGATAGTGTTTGCTTCTATGTGCAAATATGCACATAATCATTAAATCTTTTTGATAATTGACTATATTATCAATACAGAATATCATGATTTGTCTCTTCTGATAATGTTTATCTTGAAGTCTATTTGTCTGATATTCGTACAGACCTCCTTTGGTTACTCTTTGCATGGAATCATTACCATCCTTTGCTTTCAGCCTATGTATATCTTGGTTCTCATATAGATGGCACATAGGTGGCCCCATCACTCTCCCCAACGTAAGTGCTGAATATTCTCTCCTAATCTCACACCTTATCCAGAAACAGAGAAGACTCAAGTGAGGTTAAACATGTAATTCTGAAATAAGCAGAATTCACTCTCGGTTAGTGAGGATAGCAGGTGACTGGTCACACTTGTGGTGTAGACAAAGCCCTCATTCTGTCTGTGTTCAGACTTGCATACACAGTGGTCTGTCTTTTGGTCTGATCCCTCATGGTCACCAAGTAACCTGTTTCCTGTGGATGGCCTCTTACCTTGTTAAATCCCACAGGAGGACAAGAAGACCAAGTTGTGAATGGAAGCCCTAGTGTTGCCAGGCCCAGCTGATGGGCCCAAGCTCATGGCCAGAGGTCAGGAACTGCTGTTCTCTTTTCAGTTCTATCACAAGGCTCAGTTCTGACAGGTTCCCCACGGAAATGGATTACAAATTGATTAAGTGGAAAGAAAATAAAATACCTTGAGCCTAAGTAGGTAGGCAAAGCAGAGGCTTTATCTTTATTAGAAGGCAGAAGATTCCTTACTTCGTGGTATAAGTAGGGATTGGTGTTTTCATGTGTCATGAGTGGAGCATCTGAAGGAAATTGTTTTCGTGGGAAAGGAGATTGGGGCAAGTGTTAAGGAAAAAATACCTGTTAAGGAACAAAACAAAACAGAGAAACTAAAACTGGAGTAGCATTGGTTTGGTATACTTCATCTTATTTTTATTTTTTGAATTTTTTTTTTTGGCTGTCAGTGGATCTTTTATTTTATTTATTTATATGTGGTGCTGAGAATCAAACTCAGGGCCTCACACGTGCCAGGCAAGCTCTCTGCCACTGAGCCATAACCCCAGCCCCTACGCTTCATTTTAAGTGGAGTTAAGAGGCCATTGAGAATCAGATCTCAGATACATCTGCAGGTGAACCTTTGAACTGGGCCCAATCAGAGTTTCCTGAAGCATTGCTTGTTAGGCTCTGCTGACCTTCCATTCACCATGCCCCCTCCCCTAAAGTGCCCAGAGACAGAGATGGCACCCAGTCTGGTTCTTATGAGACAGCTTGAGTTTTGTCAGCACCAATATTAATTCCTAAGAGGTGATGCAATCTCCAACACCCCCTTCCTTCCATCTTAAATCTTTAAATTCAGTGACCTTTTCGTAAAATTCTGGAACACATTTTCAGTGTTGCTGTTGTCCATTGTCCTGAATTGCAATCATAATTACGCCCAAGGAAAAATAATTTTCTTTCTGTGTGACTAGGTTGACTTTATTTTCTGTCAACTGAGAATAAGTTAAGAGTCCACAATACTGGGTTTGGCTTGATGATTTGAAATGGTTTCTACTTGGGGATCCTGCTCCTAACCTGGATCCAGTCTCCTTGATTCTGGCTGCCGCTGGTCCTTCCCCTGTGTGTGGTTCAGGTGGGATCCTTTAGCTTTGGTGCTACTCAGCTCACAACTGCTAGGGGGTGGTCCCCATAGCTTACATGGAATGTGCCTGTGGGTCCATTCCTACAGCCAACTTGTGCTGTTTTTTTTTTACCCACCCCCCAACTTGTGTTTAGTACATACCAAATGTTGCACACTCTGCCAGGCTTTGAAAGCAGCCCCTTCTGGGACCTCCTAAGAAGTGTCTGATATTCATGACACAAGGAGGACCTATTTTTGCTCTCAAAAATATTCCAAGTGGGTCTAGATGTTGCCACTTACAACAGCACAAGAGGTTAGCCAGAGTTTACAAAGAAGGGTCAGAACTGGAGGTGTTGGTAATAAGGATTGTAAAAATCAGTCAGCCTCTCAACCCAGGCATCTCATGGAAATGCAGAGAGATTTGTTCAGACCCTATGATGCCTTATTAAATTGACTCCTTCATTCAACTATGTTCACAGTCTTTTCTTTTCCAAAATGAAGTGTTTTAGGTCAATATCCAGATTACCTTGCAGAAAGGAAACTTTTTCAGTTTCTGTTAACATGATTGTACACAAGTATTTTTTTCACTTGCTAGAGTAATTTTGTAAATTTCAGTGCAAGGAAAAGCTTTCCTTTCAGTCATAAACAGGTTGCTGTGTTGTTTTAATACTTACTGGATAACTCATCTATAGGTGATTATTTTAGTTATTTGAAGGCAGAGGACAGAATCTCTCAGATGAATGCACAGCATATAACCAAACTTGCACTATATTTCAATTACTATGTCAAATACTGATATAACACTTTACTGCCTGCAAGTGGTGTTTAAAAAAATGGTCAAACTGTGGTACATTTATATTGTGGGATACCATAGAGCAATATAAAGGAAGTAGCTTTGGCACACACATCACCTTGGATGACACAAGGGTATTATGCTGAGTGGGAAAAAAATCAATCTCTAAAAGTAACTGTAAAATCCTTGGAATTTTCATATAATACAAATATCTTCATTTTTCATGATCCCCTTGGTGGACTGAGACTTGGGGTGGGACTGAAGGGGGCAGAGCACTGAACCATGTATCCTTGGACTGGGACAAATACCACCTTGTTGGAGCCTCATGGCCTCGTGGATGTAGGGCCAGAGACCTTGCCCTGGATAAGGTGAAGAAGACTTGTGATTGAACTGGACTCCACAGGCACTGCGGGTACAGGGGAAAAGAAGTTTCTAAAGTCCCTCTAATGCCCCTGAGCTTTCAGGTCCTGCTTCTTTGTCCCCTGGCACCTTTTAAGCTGAGGCTTTTGAAGTCACTCAAGCAAAGCCCTGTTCTCTATGGTTTTTCCTCCACTGGTGCAGGGCGAGTGCTGGCCACCAGGGGGAGGCTGAGTTCACTCTCCTCTGCTGGAGAACCTGCAGCCAGGAAGAGCCACCCAAGGGCCCATTCCCCTGCCACCAAACAGAGCTGCATCTCCTACTAGTGGCATCCATCCCCAACATCAGAGCTGATCAGTTACAGGGACCTGGTTCAAGAAATTTCTAGGTCCTCTCATTTCTTGAACAACTATGACTCAGATCTGGGGGAGGAGAAGGATAAACCACTAGAGAAATAGTTGGAGTGCTATAAGCAAAGAAGCATGGGGCTCTAAGGGAGAGCTGTAGTCACTACATGGGGCCACAGGAAAGATCTCACTCACTCAGGTGACATTGATACCTGGAGCTGATAAAAGTGGGGTCCAGCTCTGCTCTAGGTGGGAACATCAAATGTTCAGAGGTTCAAAGTTAGCAGTAAAGTCAGTCCAAAAGGCTTGAAGGGTGACCAATGTGGCTAGAGGGAGCCCAGGAGGTGAGGAACGGAGGGATGGACATATTCTGGGACCTGCCAGACTATCTTAGTTACCCACTACTATGTAAAAAACATTACACTAACTTACTGGATACAACCACAAGCATTTGTTTTGTCAGAGTTTCTGTGGACCAGTAAACCAGGAGGCCTCAGCTTCTGCCACTGTGTCTCTTAGGAGACTGGGGTTGTGGTTTTAGCTAAGGTTCAGCTATAGAGAGGCATGCTGTTGAGTTCATTGCCATGCTTACTGGCTGGACTCAGTGAAAACAGAGAATTGACATACCTTTTCTGTTGCTTCTCTACCCAAGTCAAGAGCCTGTCCTTAGGGTGCCTGAGAAGATAGCAGCAGATTTCCCACAACAGGAGATCTGAGAGAAGGAGAGAGATCAAAACACAGAAGTAAAGGAAGTGCCAGTCATTATATAAATAAAACTGGGCAGTGACAAACATGACTTTTGCCATATTCTATTAGTTAAAAGCAAGTAAATGTGGTCCACACTAAAGGGAAGGGATTGCTTAAGATGTGTACATTGGGGGGAGGGGAGCTAAAAGTTACTAAACAAGGGGCCCAGTGCACAGGCCAGCCTGGGGCACGAAGGTCTGAATATAAAGACAATAGGAAATGAATGGAAGGCCAAGAAGGAAAATGGCACTTTCAAATCAGGAGATGTGACCTGTTTTTAGCTCTATTCTTTGTGATATCCCACCAGTTCCTACATTTTATCTCTACTTCTGTGCATTACATACCTGTGGCGGCAGGTTCTCTAAGTGCTATCTTACATGTGCCTGGTGAAGTCCCTAGGATGCAGGTGCTAGGATGACCCCACTGTGCTGGGGGAGACTGGGGAAGCCTTTGAGGCACGATGACTTGTCCATGGTCACCTGGGAATTCAGGAGAGGGAGCTTGGTCTAATCCCATGTGTATCTACTCATAAGTGGGACCCTGACGGTACTCAGGGCAGTCACAGGGATGTGGGGACAGTGTTGGGGTTGCTATGAACACATATGGAAATGTCATAGGGCTGGAGGAGAGCCAACAGTGATATATGTGATTGTATCTGGAGGAGGGATTAGGTCAGGGACCCCTAAGTCATGACCTCTCTTCCTTGGTGATACAAACAGAACTGGGACCCTGTAACCAGGCATCCGCATTCTAGCAATAGCCCCTCCCCAGCTCATTGGTGAAAAACTTCCACAAATACATTTTGTTGTGTCCCAGTCAGTACAGGTCAAGGCTTTGGGAGGCCCCACAGCCAGTGCTCCCCTGGCTGAACACAGGACAATCCCACCACGAGTACCCCAGCAACACTTTCCTACTGAGTTTGGGGGGAACAGGGAGCTGAGACACTGAGGCACAAGCAGGTGGTGGGAGATTGTTAGCCAGGTATCCTGTCATTGTCTTCCCAGGACAGGGCTGGAAGTGGGATTGGGAGTGCTCATTCTGAGCCCCCAGTATCATCGCCCGTCCTTCCTGGGTAGAACCCACAGTGTATGAGGTTTAAGGAGAAGAAGGACACAAGGGGTAGAAACAGCCTGAACATAAGCCAGGCAGGACCTGGACTCCCTGCTTACCTTCTCCCTACAGGTTCTCATAGAGGAGAGCTGGAGCTGTGGCTTCAGATACAAACTGATGTTAGAAGAGTCAGGGCAGAGCACCTTGCCTTGGGAATGAACTCAGCCACAGGGTGAGTGGGAGCAGAGGGGAGTCCACAGCCAGGGCCTGGAGAAGAGCAGAGGGGAGCACAGAGCTCAGACACCACCCTGACCACCATCCTCATAGGACTGGGAGATGGAGGGCAAAGTCCTGAACCATAAGAAATCTGGGCACCAACTCCTCTCCCATCCCCACCCTCTCTCCAGCCTTGGCCTTGGCCACATGCAAGGTCACTGTCCCCATATTAGTGACAAAATCACATTAACACCGACACTATTTTACCTCTCTTCCTCTGATGATTTTGCATTCCACCATTCATCAGATAATAATTCCTGGACCCAGGTGTCCAGGTGGTGGTGGCCTGACTGTTCTTCCATGTCCTCTCCAAGTTCTACATGTCATCAGCATGAGTAGGGTTGTGTTTAACCCAAACCTGAAGGGTCTCTTGCCACTTGGTCCATTTTTCTGTCACTTGCTGTCTCAAGGAACACATCCCAAACTCTTAGAGCTGGGGCTGGGGCCCCCGAGGTTTCATCACCATCCAGGTGGAACCAGCAGTTCCCACAGTTATTCAGGCTATCAGGACTGTGGGACAACCACCATTCCCTCCTGGAACCCTTCTATAGCACCACAGAGAATGATGGCCTGGGCATCCTCACCTTAGGACCCTCCTGTCTGGGATCAGCCCGTTTTCTCATCTCCAGAAGGTGATATTCTGGGGGACTCATGGGATAATACTCCTAATGCACGGAGCTTCCAGCTCTTGCCTGCTATCAAACTGCCCTGAAGCTGCTAATGTTTCTAACTCTTCCCTTGGCAATTCCTCTTTGAACTCTGCCAGTCCTTGTTGTGCTGGGGCTCAGGGGACAATGTTTATGGGACGAGACCCTATGGTCTTTGGATATTGCACTGAAATCCATCCCCAGACACTTTTGGTGGGTCACAGTTTAGCACTGACTCTGTGTCTCCTGCATGTCCCACCCCAGAAGGGACAGATGGCTATAGAGACGGGTGATTGCAGCATTTTAAGTGTGTTCCAGGCAAACTCACTGAAGAGCCTGGTGGAAAGTCTAGAGCCAGCATTCCTAGATGAATTCCCTTCTTCCATGTCCACCATCTCAAATTCCTCCACCCAATAGGAGGTTGACCTAATTTTGGGAAGGTGAGCCTTGCCAAGGTTGGAAGGGTCACATATAACTGTGAGTCCTGGAACTGGCCCTGCACCTCTCTGAGCCTCAGTCTGCTCCTCTGACCAGTGTGGCCAAGAAAACGGACATCATGATAGAGAAGGACAGGTCTCTCATGTTGCTGCCCCACTTCCCTCTAGGGTGGTCTCCTCACTCCTCGCCATGCTCTTGCTTCACAATCCACCTGGTAATATCCACAGCCATGTCACTGTGACAGCCCCCACATGGAGGACCAAGGCCACTGGTTCCCAGCCTTGATAGAAAATTCAGAGCTCATCAGCCTTGATAGAAAATTCAAGAGGGCACAGGTGAGGACATCCGGGGTGTGAGCATGTGGGGATAAGATGAGGCTGGACAAGCAGAGCTGATCGTCCAGAAACACGGGCTGGGCAGGAGCAAGGAGCAGCAGGGCTGTCATTGTCTGCATGCATTCTGGGAGCACTTCCTAGGGGTGGGTTTGGGTGTGGAGCTCTGTGGAATTCAGTGGGAAGTATTCTCTCCCTGGAAGGAACATGGACAGTTGGCAATCTCTACTCCTCTTGCACATTCAGGGCCACCTTTGATCCCTGTGGAGATTCCTGCTCAACGTCCACTGCCTCCACCCCTGAGAGAGAGCTGGAGCTGGAAACACCTGCAATGGCAGCTCCAGGCCAACAGCCCCTGTGTCCCTCAGCCAGCAACACCCTCTGAATGCCTGTTACCCTGTTCCCATCTCAGAACTGCAATTACCCTCCCCTGCCATTTCTTTTTTCTTTTTATTTTATGTATTTATATTTTTGTTAAAAATAGCTTCTTTTAAAATTAAATATTTTGTTTTTAAAAGATTCAGTTTATTGGCACTAAGTACATTCTCAAAACTCTGCACTAATCACCACTACGTAGTTCCAGAATATTTTCCTGAATCAGGTATCCATAACCACTCCCTCCTCCATTTCCCACTAGTCCCCAGCAACCCCTCATCATTCTAGCCCTGTAACATGCCTGGTCTACATTTTCCAAATCAGTGTGGTCTGATTTCTCTCTGGCCACATAATGTTGGACGTCTGATGAGGTTTCCTTAGCACGGTAAATGCCACACAGGTCTACTTTATTATTTTTTAATTTTTATATTTTTGGTCCTGGGGGTTGATCCCAGAGGCACTTTAACACTGAGCTACATCCCTAGTCCCTTCCCTTTTGAATTTTGAAACAGTGTCTTCCTCAGTTGCTGAGAATCTCTCTGAGTTGCTAGGGCTTGTTCAAACATACAATCACCTTGTTCAAAGCAGTATTATTTGGAAATGGAACAAAAAACACCTGTATCTTTAATGCCCGGAGAACAGATAAACCTGGTGTGTAACAGTTATACCAGGGAAGATCACACAACAGTGAAAAATAATAACATCCACCTCCATGTCATTGATCAGGTAAATCTCAACAACACTGTTGAACAAGAGTATGTAGAGAAATCTTTTATGGTAATGTCAACAACAAGCCATGCAAAATAATAAAGCACTAAGAAACATGTTCTCATCACAGACCAGAAAGAACAGTGATAAGAATGAACAATTCTCAGGCTAGTGAAAATGTCTATGTGGAGAAGAAAGAGGCTAGAGAAATCCCAGGGAAGCTTCCAGGGCACCAGGACACATGGCTCTATCCAGTGGAGAAGTGAATTCACAAGTTCTAGTCTTCTGTAAACTAATAGGCAGCAAGTGTAGTCTTAGTGTGCATTGGTTTTATGAAATGTAATAAAATCTGTGATTTCTGGGAGGTGAGTGTGTGTCTATGTGTGTGTGAGAGAGAAAGAGAGAGAGTCCTTTGGCAGCACCCATCCAAGTTCTCAGCCTGTGTCCCTTTACTTAGCATGGCCAATGCAATAGATTAATCCCACCTCTGCACTCACTCAGTTTTCAAGATTTTTTTAGAAGGTTCTTCCTCACAGCCCTGATGGAATTAGTGAGGAACTAGGGCCTTTACTGACTTCCATGTAGATGGATTGACAAACCTGCTCCTGGTGCCTCAGGGAACACTAGCTGACGAGGGTCTGCCTGTGCCCACAGGGAGAGAAGTCAAGGAAGCTGTGACATGGAAAAACACAGATGCCTTCAGGATTTCTGGAATGAGAAGCTCATTTGTTATTAAGGAATACAGAGGGGATGGTACACTTGCACAAACGTATTTGAAATTGATTCTGGCATGACAAAAACATACCGAAACAGTCAATGAGACATAGGAAAGAGACAAAGCCTGCAAGATTTGCCCAACCATGCACGATGAAAAGAAATGGTGGGTGGAACCTAGTAATATGTAAATACTTTAATAATGTGACCATTTTTCATTATATAAAATTATAATCAGAGGATCCAAGATGGCGGATTAGAGGAAGGCTGCATTCCTACTTGCTCCGTGGATTCCTACTTGCTCGGGATTCAAACAGCAGGAATATGACTCTCAACGAGATTTTATATTCAAAGCACATATAAGGGGTCCCCAGGTGCCGCTCCAGAACCAACTCAGCCGGGCTGGGCTTGGCCCCGCCGCGGGCAGCTACCATCCGGGAGCGCCAGACCCTGCAGCTGCTTCGGAGCCACCGACCTGGGTCTGCGCCAGCCAACAAGTGAGTGCGGGTCCCCAGTAGCGCTTTGGAGTCACTGGCCGCGGCTCCAGCACCAGCCGGCGGCCTCCCAGGCAGAGACCGAGCATCTCAGGCTACCTGGGCATCCAGAGGCGTCCGGGAAACTCTGGGATTGCGGACTCTGGCGGGGAGATGGAACTACCCCACGCCATTTTGGCGGCTTAACTGGCGGAGAAGGCCATTACCAGCTTCCTGGGGCCTCCAGCTGCGTCAGGGGAGCTCCAGCCGGGAAACTCTGGGAAAGCAGTCTCTGGCGGGGAGTGGGAACTATTCTGCCCCACTTCCGCAGCTTCCCTGGCGGAGAGTGCCCATCTCGGGCTTCCCAGGCCCTCAAGCCACACCTGGAGAGGTTGGCCCGAAGCCCCTGGGATCGCTGACTCTGGCGGGGAGGTGGAACTGCTCTGAGTTTGGCGGCTTCCCTGGCAGAGGGGGTCCATTTCCAGCTTCCTGGGGACGCCAGCTGCGTCAGGGGAGCTCCAGCCGGGAGACTCTGAGAACGCAGTCTCTGGCGGGGAGTGGGAATTATTCTGCGCCACTTCCACAGCTTCCCTGGCTGAGAGTGCCCATCTCGGGCTTCCTGGGCCCCCCAGCCGCACCTGAAGAGGTTGGCCTGAAGCCCCTGGAATCGCTGACTCCGGCGGGGAGGTGGAACTGCTCTGAGTTTGGTGGCTTCCCTGGCAGAGGGGGTCCATTTCCAGCTTCCTGGGGCCGCCAGCAGTGTCAGCAGTGTCTGGAGTGACCCAGCAGGGAGCTTTGGGCCTTTGGCGATAGCTTACAGTGTCCCCAGGAGAGAGCAACCACCTGCCACTGCCTGAACCCCCAGCGAGGAGTTCAGGTCAGCCTGGGCTCTCAAGCCCAGTGTCTCCATCACTGAGCACAGTTCTGTGACACCACCCCAACTTGAACTAGTGCCCAGGCCCACACCCAGGCCTGGAGTCTACCACCTTGCTGTATCTAATTGTCTATCAACACTAGGCTGCCTCTGCCCAGAAGCATTGATCATTCCCAACCTGGAGGTAGTGGGACAGCACCTTTCTTGGGTCACCGCTTGATCAAACACCCCTCAAGCAACAGAGGGGAAGATACACGAGCACCATGAGAAAACACGGGAAGAAAGTGTCCCAATTAAACCTAGATGATATATCAAGAGAACCCAAAGACAGCATGGTAGAAGGAATGACAGAAA
>JAJEJO010045524.1:104638-133947 GCA_020662805.1 Glaucomys volans
CGCAAGAAATAAAAGCACGAATCAATGATTGGGATAGAGTGAAACTAAAAAGCTTCTTCTCAGCAAAGGAAACAATCAGCAATGTGAAGAGAGAGCCTTCAGAGTGGGAGAAAATCTTTGCCACACACACTTCGGACAGAGCACTAATCTCCAGAATCTACCAAGTACTCAAAAATCTTTACACCACGAACACCAATAACCCAATCAATAAATGGGCCAAGGAAATGAACAGACACTTTACAGAGGAAGATCTATAAGCAATCAGCAGATTTATGAAAAAATGTTCAACATCACTCGTTATAAGAGAAATGCAAATCAAAACCACCTTAAGATTTCATCTTACCCCAATTAGAATGTCTTTTATCAAGAACACAGGCAACAACAGGTGTTGGCGAGGATGTGGGGAAAAGGGTACACTCATACATTGCTGGTGGGAGTGCAAGTTGGTGCAGCCACTCTGGAAAGCAGTGTGGAGATTCCTTAGAAAACTTGGAATGGATCCACCATTTGACCCTGCTATCCCACTCCTTGGCTTATACCCAAAGGACTTAAAATCAGATTGCCTCAGTGATGCAGCCACATCAATGTTCATAGCTGCTCAATTCACAATAGCTAGATTATGGAATCAACCTAGATGCCCTTCAGTAGATGAATGGATAATGAAACTGTGGTATATATACACAATGGAATATTACTCAGCCATAAAGAAGAATAAAATTATGGTATTTGTAGGTAAATGGGTGATGTTGGAAACTGTTATGCTAAGTGAGATCAGCCAATCCCAAAAATCCAAAAGCCGAATGGCCTCTCTGATAAATGAATGATGATGCATAATGTGGGGGGGGAAAGATGGCAAGAATGGAGGAAAGATAGCTAGCATAGAGGGAAGGGAGGGGTGGGGGCGGGTGGGGGGTAAAATTAATAACAGAGTGTGTGACAGATACCATTGCCCTGTGTACATGCATGAATGCACAGATGGTGTGACTCTACCTTGTGTACAACCATTGAAACAATAGCTGTACTCCATTTGTGTTCAATGAATCAATAAGTAAATAAAAAAATAAATAAAAAAATAAAATAAAATTATAATCATATCAAATCTTATTCAGTAAATTACATATTCAATTTATAATGGTATATATTGAAAAAAGATCAATACCAAATTCAGTATGAATGAAGAATAAAATGAAGGACACTGTCCTCACACCTAGAAACAGTGCCTTGCCCAGGAAGGACACAATCCTTCAAGTCCCCTCCTTCGTGCGCAGCCTGTGGGCTCTTAATGACTGGGAAGGGAGCAGGTTGGGATCTGAGCTCTTCTGTCATCTCATGTCCACATTAGGGACAGGGCCCTGACAAACCTCCTCCCTGGTATATTTTCAGAAACTTAAATTTCACAGTGGTAGCAGCCTCTGGATCTTTTCCAATTTTCCATGCCCCATGGAGCTGGAGGGGACATCTGCATCCGTGAACCTCAAAGTTTAAGATGTATCTCTAGGTGTGGACTTTTCAGTTCCCAATGGACACACATTATCAAGGTATTGACCACAGTTTCCACATCTGACATCACTTCATCCAGTGGAGACTTGATGGGGAAGGCAGGGGCTGCAGTGACCCTGGAGCTGAGACCTGAGGGCAAGGGTTGGGGTGGATCACCCAGCACTGGAAGACTCACCCGAGACCCCTTAAACTCATCAGTGTTGACATGAAATCTACAAAACAAGTCAATCTAAAAATAGCGAGCTGGGAGTTGTGGTGCTCACCTGTAATCCCAGCAACTCAGAAGGCTGAGGCAGGACAATCTAAGCTCCAGGCTAGCCTCAGCCGCTGAGGGAGACCCCCAGCAACTTAGCAAGACTCTGTCTCAAAATAAATTTTAAAATTTCTGGGGTTGTAGCTCAGTGGTAAAGTATCCCTGGGTTTAATAGCAGGTAGCAGTAAAAGAGAAAAAAAAAAAAGATACAGAATGTTGGTTAGCATCTGCCTAGGACTGGAAATTTGAGTTTGGAGGACAATGGTAGGTGACTCCTCATGGGTACAGGGTCTCCTTTTTGGGACAGCAACACAACACTGAAGAAACACAACACACCGACAGACTAATAATGAATAAAGGTATTGGATCAGTAATCAAAACCTCTTCACAAACAAGAGTGCAGAACCAGATGGCTTTCCTGGTGTATCCTATCAATAACTTAAAGAAAAGTTAACACCAGTCCTTCTTGCTCTCTTCTATGTGAAGAGGAAGAAACACTTCCAAACTCGTTTTAGAAGCACAGACGCCGGCACCAAAGCAAGACAAAGACACTACAGAAAAGGGGAAGTACAGGTGGATTCCCTAGTGAACATGAGCATAAAATCCTCATCAAATACCAGGAAACCAAATGCAACCAGAATCATACACCAAATCATGCATCGCCATTTTTATATTTCTGATATGGAAATGTTTCAACATACACACATCATTCAACGTGATAAACTACCCTGAAAGAATGAAAAATGAAAATCACATGATCTCAATTGATATAGAAAAAACCTCTTGAAAAGCCTAACCTTTTTTTCTTGATGAAGTCTCCACAGATTAGGCCTAGAAGGAAGGCCCCTCAACAGAGCAAAGGTCCAATGGGGCCTAGAGAACATCCTACTCAACAGGTGAATTGCTGAAAGCTTTTCCTCCAAGACCAGGAACAAGATGAGGATCCCACCCTTGCAACTTCTGTCAAACACAGTGCTGGGAGTCCCAGCCGGAGGAATGAGGCACAAAAAAGAATTCACAGGTTTCCAAATCAGAAAGGAAGAAGAAAGAGTTGTCTCTGTTAGCAGGTGATGTGTCCCTGACCAAAAAAAAAGAACAAAAGGAAGAAAAGATATCTACAGCCTCCACTAAAACCTGCTAGAACTAATTAACGAATTCAGTCAAGTTGCAGGGAACAGAAATCCACAAACATCAGTCGTGTTCAGCGCTCCTGAGCCTTGAGCCCCGCAGGGCCATGGACCCCCTTGGGCAGCCGCAGGGAGCAGCTCCCCGCCGTCCACTCCTCGCCCGCTCCGGGTAGCAGAGGGCCCATGTGGCTCGTGGCCGAGACCCCCGGGTGGCTGGCTTGGCGTTTTGGCTGCCAGGCCAGGAGGTGAGGGGCGGTGGAGCCTCCCACCCACGCAGTGAGACCTCGCAGAGGTTGGCCGCACGCAGGCCGTTTAGAGGCCCTGCCGGAGCGGGGAGGGCAGGAGAAGGTGCTGTCGCCTCTGGGAAGACGCTGCTGTCCCTGGTGCTCCACACCTACTACAAGCGCTACCTGCTGCCGGGCATCGTGCTCCTGGGCTCGGCTTTCACCTAGTTGCTGACCTGAGGGTTGGTGGGGGGTGGTCCTGGTGGCTGCTGTGCGCCTTTCTGCTGGTCCCCTGGCTTCCACCAGGCAGTGGACGGCTGGTGGCACTGCATCTACCAGAGCATGGTGCTCTCCTTCCAGAACTACATGGGGATGCAGATATTGCCAAGAAGTAAAGAAAATATATTTAGCAAATCATAAAAACACAGCTGACTGGATTGTTGCTATTTGGGCCATCAGACAAAATGCTCTTGGACATGTGCACTGTGTGCTGAAGGATGGCTGAAATGGCTTCCATTGTGTGCGTCTTACTTTTCTCAGCATGGAGCCATCTATGTAAAATGAAGTGCCACATTCAATGAAAAAGATATGAGGAAAAAGTCGTAGAGTCACAAGAACACAGGAACTCCAATGTATTTTGTAATTTTCCCAGAGGGAACGAAGTTTAATACAGGACACACAAAGCTCCTCAATAAGGCCTTCCAGTATTAAAGCATGTGCTGACACCAAGAAAAAAGGGACCTTATTCTGTTTTTGATCCTATGAAAAAATACTTAGCTTCCATTTGTGATGTTACAGTGGTTTATGAAGAAAAAGACAATAAAGGGCAGGGAGAAGAACCACCATCCATGATGGAATTTCTCTGCGAAGAATGGTCAACAATTCATATTCACCTTGATTGTATGGACAGAAAAGATGTCCCAGAAGAACAAGAATATATGAGCAGATTGCTTCAAAAGTGTTTCAAACTAAGAGATAAGTTGCTCATAGAATTCTCTGATTCACCAGATCCAGAAAGAAGAAACACATTTCCTGGGAAATGTGTTCATTCCAAACTAAGTCTCAAGAAGACTTTGCCATCACTGTGGATCCTGGGTGGATTGACAGCTGGCCTGATGACCAGGAGGCTGGAAGGAAACTGTACCCGACCCTGCTTGGCTGCCTGTGGGTCACTGTCATAGCCTGGGCAGGTGGCACTCCAGACAGTGGAATGTGCTGCCTTGCCTCTCACCCATGGCTGCAACTAAGATCAAGTTGTTTCCTGAATTTCATAAGAATTGTAAATACAAGTTTGTTGATTGAACATTGGATAAAATAGAATTTGTAACTAAAGTTGAGCTGCAGATGATCTTGGGCAAAAATACGTAGTTTTTCAACTTTAGAGCAGGAGCTACTGGAAACGTAAAAGCAAAGTGGAGCTCATGCTATTCTCTACACCTCCCTTGAGCTAATGTCAGCTTCTGAAGATTATTAGGATTGTACAATTTGACATTGTTTCATAATTCAGATGGCTGTATTTTTTTTTTTTTGGAACTGGGTATTGAACTCAGGGGCACTGGGCCACTGAGTCACATCCCCAGCCCTATTTTGTATTTTATTTAGAGACAGGGTCTCACTGAGTTGCTTAGGGCCTCGCTAAGTTGCTGAGGCTGGCTTTAAGCTCGTGATCCTCCTGGCTCAGCCTCCTGAGTCGCTTGGATTACAGGCATGCGCCACCACGCCCGGCCAGATGGCTGTATTTTTAACATTAATTTGCAGCATATTTCACTATATTTGTTATTACCATTTTGTTTACAACCTGACAATGCAAACTCTTATCACTATATAGTTTGTTGCAGCTATACAATATTTGGCTTTTTCTTACTTCCTGCAAGCCCATGAAAGAAATTGAATTTAAGTATGAAGACATTCAAGGAAACGGGCAAGAAGTCTTCATGGAGAAAGAAATTCTTTTTAGTGAGTGTTTTTATTGTATTGCAGTATTACCTGATTTTACTTTATATTTGAAAAGTAATTAACATTTCCAATATTTATTGAAATGATTTAATTTGCATACCTTATATTCTGCATGAGCAAATAACATATCAAATATTAGAATGAAGGTTAAGTTAAAATTGCAACTGGTTCATTATGACAGGACTTGAAATTGCTCAGCTTTTGAAGATTTATGCTACACTATTAGTACGTCCCAACATCTGTATGCTTGAAAACTTTGTTTCCTGTTATTATTTTTTTTCAGAGTAATTACTTTGAAATTTGCTTGCATCCAGAGTCCACAGATATTTGAGAGGATTGGAACCCACAAACATTATGACTCCATCCGCTAACATGTGCCTTTTGCCTCTTTCTCTTTGATTTAGCAAACTGTTTGATCCAGAACCCATTTTCATGCTATCATGGTAGTTTACACTGTGACCTGTTCATTTCTCTTGGACCCCTTCAGTGGGGCTGCTCTGTAGCTTACACAGTGGACCAGCCAGACAGAAGGCATGACTTGGAGTTGAACTCACCAGGTGCTCCTGAGTGAGCGTCCCTGACTCCTGCAGAGGCATCTTGCACTTGGTCAGTGTCAAGCAACTCATCTTCCTCACACCAGCGACATATATCATTCATCAGAACTGAGTGGAATTGATTCTTTCCCACTGGTTTTAATAGACCTGCAAAGTGAGAAAAAGAGCTACCTTCCAGGAACCAAATCACAATTTTCAGTCATGGAATGATCCCATGGAGGAAGACCTTTTAAAAATGTGATCTGCTCTGTTTTTATGTTATAATTTAAACACAACTGCCCACTGGTCCTTTCAGATAACAATTCTGCTTTCTATTTGTCACTTTTTGTTGCAAAATTATTTTGTAACCCAGATGAGACACACTAATTGAATTATGAAAAGCAAAATGAAAAAAAATCAAGGCAAATTTTGTCTGACTGTCTTACATTGCTTTTCCAAAATCAAATAATAAGCCATCTGAAAAAAATACGTTTGAAGAGTAATTTCTTTACATTAGTATGTCTATGTATACAACATTTATATGCACATATTTCCACAGAATACAGTTAGCCTATGAATGGAGGCATGGGTCAGATCCATGAAAACTGTCCTAATGCTGAATTGCCATTTTCTTTTAGATGTAAAGTAAAATTTAGATCAACCCATGTCTTTATTAAATATTTTTTTAACAGTCCTAATTTTAGAGCTTATTTCTGACTAGACCAAATGAATTTAAGTTGTGGAACTTTGAATATCATGGAAATGCTCCATATTTAAATTAAAAATATTTTTAGTTGTAGATGGACACAGTGTCTTTATCTATTTATTTACATGGTGCTGAGGATCGAACCCAGTGCCTCACACGTGCTTGTCAAGTGCTCCACCACCCAGCCACAACCCTAGCCTCTCTATATTCAAATTTTAAGAGACAGTACCTTTAGAATTATGTGGGTTATAACTGGTTTTAACAAAGCAAAGTAACCTTCATAAGGTCACTCGAATATAAGTAACTGTACAAGTTAAGTACAGTTTCTTAGGACTGTACTTAACTTTCTTCTCACAAAAGTGTAATAAAATATGGAAATTGGAAACAACTTTGAATCAAAATGTTTAATATGTGTTGATGTTGACTTGATTTAACTGTTCTAAAATTAAAAGCCATATATTTGCCTACCTGTAAATCTTTTCAGATAATATTTAAGCTTTCATTATATTGTTGTTGATGTACAACTTACTTCTCACTTAGTTTTTCTTTATAAGAATGTCAAAATTGCCGGGCGCGGTGGCACACGCCTGTAATCCCAGCACTTGGGAGGCTGAGGCAGGAGGATCTTGAGTTCAAAGCCAGCCTCAGCCACTTAGCGAGGCCCTAAGCAACTCAGTGAGACCCTGTCTCTAAATAAAATACAAAATACGGCTAGGGATGTGGCTCAGTGGTGGAGTGCCCCTGGGTTCAATCCCCAGTACCAAAAAAAAAAAAAAAAAAAAAAAAAAAACCATAAAGAATGTCAAAATTGTGCATGCTTTTATGTTTTTCAGCAAAGGGTGTGTTTGAATGAAAGTAAAAAATAAAATAATATCCTCCACTGTCAAAAAAAATCAGTTGCATTTCTATGCCTTAATAAACTGTCCAAAAAAAAATGAAGACTAAGACTAAAATTCCTTGCAATAACATACAAAAGGATAAGATATTAGGGAATAAATTGAGCCAAATGTATTTGACTAAAACAAATTTATCTATCCACCAAAAATCATACCACACTGACAAAGGAAACTAGAGACATAGACAGATGGAAATATATGCCTTTTATGGATTGGAAAAATTTATATAGTTAAAATGTCATTGCTACCTAAATCAACTTAGAGATTCACTGCCACTCCCATCAAAAGATCAAACATAAGATTCATAGAAATAGGAAAAAGTCTTGAAATTCATGTGAAACCATAGAGATCACAAATAGCCATCACCTCCTGAGGAAGAAGAATGAAGAGACATCACTGTAACTGATTTCAAAGCACATTGTAAGGTGCTAATAATCCAAACATTAGGGTACTGGCATACGCACAGGTACACAGTACAGAATAGCAAATACCATATGAATATGGACCAGAAGACACAACCCGGATACAAAACTATGTACAGGCAGCTAAGAACCTTCCAGCAACACTTCCAAGAATACACAATAGGGAAAGGACAGTCTCATCAATGTGTGGGATTGGGAAAACTGGATATCCACATGCAGAAGGATAATGGACCGATATCTTCTACCATACAAAAAGCCAACAAAAAACAGGCAAAAGAGTTAAGTATGACACCTGAACCTATAAACATTCTAAATGAAAAAGAAGGGGAAAGGCTACTTGCTATTGCCCTTAGGAATGACTTTGTAATTTTGACTCTGAAATCTCATGCACGAAATGCAGAAATAATGCAAATTAATATCTGCACAGCAATGGAAACATTCAACAAAATGAAATGGCAACATATACAATATGAGAAAACATTTTCAAACCATATATCTGATGGAGATAATAGTAAAATATATAAGAACTCATAAATTCAATTTAAAATCCAAATTTGAAATTTGACAAAGGACCTGACAATACACTTTTTTTCCAAGACGACATGCAAACAGCCAACAGGTGTGTATGAGTCCATTTTGTTACCGTAAGGAAATACCTGAGGCCAGGTGACTTTACAGATAGGTTTTTTAACTCACAGTTCTGGAGATTCAAGGGCATGGTGCCTGCATTGACTCAGCTTTCCAGGCAGATGGCAGGAGTATAGGAGAGAGATGGCACATGTAAGGCAGGAAGTTAGCCTCCAACACATGAACCTTGGGGATGCCCTCAGAACACATGCAACCCCTAGTCAGGAGTATGAAAAGGCACTCAGCATCACTAGTCATTGGGGAAGTGGGAATTTCACAATGAGTTATCAACTCACAGCTGTTAGGAGCCTCTTCTCAAAATGTTCAATGGTAATAAGTGTTGGCAAGGGTTAGAGACAAGAGAGCCCTTATCCACTGGTATTAAGCTTGTAAATTGGGACAGCCTTTATGGAGAAAATGGTGTGAATGTTTCTAGAAAAACATACCCACCATAAGATCCAAAGCCGCTTCTGCATATATGTGCAAGGATTGAAATCCACATCATGAGGATGTACTCCATGTTCATTGCAGCATTATTCGTAATAGTCAAGACATGGAGTCAATCCAAGCATCAATCAAGAGGTGAATGGATAAGGAAAAGGTGAGGGATCTTCAGACTATTATTCAGCCTTAAAAAGTATTACTCAGCTATGTTGGGATGCATATTGAACCTAGTGGGCACTATGCTAAATGACTGAAGCCAGAAACAAGAAGGCAAAGGCGGCATGTTCTCATTTTATGTGGAATATTTATCTCTTCTAATAATTTTTGTCTTAAAGTCTGATTTGCCTGATATTAACACAGTTACCCTGTTCCATATTGGTTACATTTTGCATGCTGTATCTTTTACAACCTTCACTTTAAGCCTGTCTGTGTCTTGAGTCCAAAGTGAATCTCTTGCAGATGACATTTGGGGGGCCTCCAGCCTCTGTCCCCAAAATAAGTGCTGTGTATTTTCTCCTAAACTCACATCCTATCTGGACAACTATAAGGCTTGGGTGAATTAAAGGTGTAAATGGGGGAAAAGCAGCAGTCACTCATGACTAGTGAGGGTAGAGGGGTAACTGGTCCCTTCCGCATTGTGAGAAAAACCCAGGTCCCGTCTGATACACAGTGGTTCTTCTTGTGGTCTGGTACATCATGGTCTCCAAGTGGCTTGTCTTCTATGCATAAACTTAGCTTGTTATATCCCACAGGAGAACAACAAGACCTGGCTATGAATGCCTGCACCAAGTGCCGCTGATGGGCCCAGGGCAGCAGCCAGAGGTCAGAGAATGGCTGTTCTCCTCTCAGCAAAATCTCAGGGATGAGACCAGTAATTTCCCCTTACAACATAATTTCAAATTCATGAAGTACAAAGAAAATGAGGCATATCCTGCCCATTCAGGCAAGTAAGACAGACTTTAATGGGAGTCAGAAGCTTCTTTAGCTCTGGGTAAAAGAATTATCTCCAAGGTAAAATAGATATACTGTATTATATAACATAAATAAACTTTCCTGGGTTACTTGTCAAAAATTGAATTGCAGAAAAATTTAAAATACAATAAGGGGAATTACTTATCCTTACAATAAAAACGGAAAATGTCAAAGTCTGTTTTTAACACAGTTAAATAAATTTAAATTAAATATGCAGCAACTATATGACCCCCAATTTCACACCTAGATGTTTTCTTTAGGGTAACAAGAGCATATAGCTATATGATGTCTTGTCCAAGAATGACCATAGCAGCTTGATGCTAAAGGGTCAGCACTGGAAACAACATACAATGAAGGACCAGATGACCAAAGAAGCAATGTGTGGTTCAGGCAAACAATGGCATTTGGTGAGTGAAGTACAGACTACTGAATCCATCCTGCAGAGGCCACAGCCTCAAGATGCCCTGAAGTGAGAGCAGCCTGTTGTGCTCTATCCCTGCTTCTCCAGGCCCAGCCTCAGTACGCAAGACAGGGAGAGATTCCTCCAATTAGTCAGAAGACGGTTCAGCCCCTGCCTCAGAAGGATAAGGTTGTTCATCAGGAGGGACCAACAAGTCATATCAGACAGCCCAGGGAAGTTCCATCCAGGTAAGATCAGCACTGTGGGCATTGTGGTGCAGTTGCACCCCTTTCCTCCTGAGTGTCAGGGAACAGGGTCCTGAGGGTCCTCCTGGGCAGGTGGTGGGAGACTGTGAACCTGTTGTCCTGTCATGGGCAGCCACAGACTGGGCTGGCAGGTTTGGTTCAGCCTGAGCCCCCAGTGTCATCCCCTGCCATGAGGCCTGTGATGGGAGATCTGAGGAGCAGATGGACACAAAGGGCACGGACAGCCTGCACATCTGTCAGGCAGGGCCTAGGGCTTGCTGCTGGCTACCAGTCACTATCTTCCCATGTTCTGCACAGGATGTAACTGAAGAGCTGCTCAAAGGGAGCATCAGGTCCATATCCTGAATGAGGAGTCAGGGCCAGTAACCACTAATGGGCACCAGCTCAGCTTCAGTGTGAGTGAGCATAGAGGGGACTCCATAGATAGGGCCTAGAGAAGGACAGAGAGGGACCTGGAGCCCAGATGATAATAAATAGCTCAGTGAAGGGCTTGGGGTGTGGAGGGGTCAGTCCTGTTTCCTCAGGAATCTGTCAGCAACTCCTCATCTATCCGCACCCTTTATGCCCAGACTAGGTCTAGGCCAGGCGTGAGGTCACTGTCTGCATGTTAGTGGGAACATTGGCAAAATGACATTGACATAACTCCCATCACTTCCTGTGATGATTTTGCATTCTGACATTCACCTTATTATAACTACTGGACCCAAGTTTCCATGTTCCACCTACCCAACTGTCCTTGCATGACTTCGCTAAGTCTTACACATCCTTAGGTTTAGTAGGGTTGCTTTTGCCAAAAGAACCTGGGCCTTTTGCTATACTGTTCATGTCTCTGCCATCTGCAGTCTCAAGGAACACACCCAGGGATCCAAAGGCAGGAGCTGGTCCTCCCTGGTCTGGGTCCCATTCCAGGAGAGAAGCAGTTATCACAGCATTCAGATCTTCAGGCCTGTGGGACCTGAACCTCAGTCCCTCCTGGGGCCATTTCAGCAGCACCAGAGGGAATAATGGCCATCAGAGACCCTCCCACCCAGAATAAACCTTTCTTTTCCATTGCTAGAATGTGGTGTTCTGTCATGACTCATGGGATAATGCTCCTACTGCAGGGAGTTGACACTTCTCAGCTAACAAACAGGCCTGAAGGTGCTAGTATTTCTAAACTATTCCCTCTGAAATTCCCCTGAACTCTGGGAGCCTCTGTTGTGCTGGGGCTCTCTTGTCCCTCCTCTGGCACTAACCACTAAGTGCCTCAGAGTTTGGTTTGTGCTCCAACTTTAGTGGTGGGTCACAGTATGGTCACTGACACTCCCAGATGGGAGAGATGGACAAGGAGGTGAATGGTACCCCCACTATATGGGCGGATAAGGCAGGAATGCTGGAGAAATTGGAGGAAACCCTAGAGACTGTTGTCCAGTATGGCCACCCCTCTCAGGACCCCTCCTTCACCAGCACCAGATGGACCTTCATCTCCACATGTTGAAAAGGTGAGCCCCACCCTCCAGGCACAGTGTTACTTGGCCACCTACACTCTGCATCCTGGGAAAGTTCCTGCACCTCCTGATCCTCAGTCTGCTCTCTGAACAGTGGGGAAACTAGAGGGTCAACCTGGAGTGTTACTGAGGAGTGATTTCCATGGAAAGTGCTTACCAATATTTATTCCCAAGGAAAGACCTGCTGGAGGGGTCTGTGCTTGTTCTCATGGATTATTGTCTTCTCTGATTTAGCCATCTTTGTCTTGCTCCTCATTTATCCTCTTGACTTGGGCTAAACCATAGTGGAGATTTGAGACTCATTCTATGGGCTTCTGGGTATACACATAACTGGATTTCAAAAGGGCTTGGTAGAGGGGTTCAGGTCCACTCAGACATCTTGGAAGCAGGTGAATAGCATTCCACTCTTTAATGCATAAACTTGAAGCCACCCTATATATGGACACTTTCCTAGGCACTGACCCTGATTCCACGAGCAGAGTCGACAACAACCCCTGCCTTGTGGACTTGTCAAGGACACACATTCACACTACATATCAGGGTACGTAGGAGCTGGGACATCCTCCTGGCCTCCTCTAGATATGCATGCATGTCAGTGGGACAAGATGACCCAGATGAGGTGAAAACAGAATTGGGAGTCTGTCAGTATATGAGCTAAAGGCCTAGGGAAGGCTGGGTAGGACAGACTTTCTTTGTTCTTTCATTTATCAGATATTTATGGAGCAATAGCTCTGAGACAGTAAGTGCATTGCACACAATAGACACCACCTCCCTTTCTTCATGGAATTGATATGCCATTGAGGAGGGAACAGAGTATCACACTGCGGATCACACTGCTGATCAAAGACTCCCTACCATTGGGTTTCTGCCAGTACATCCTTAGTTACCAGAACTGTCTCTGGGCTAGGGTTGTCACACTGGGGTGGACATAGGGTGCTGCTGGCCTGTCTCTTCAGAGGCCCAGCAGTGCAGCCATGCAGGATTGTCTGGGTGTCAGTGAGGAAGAAAGGCTAGGCCCCTTCTCTGCTTCTGCTAGCATTTGTTCATTCAATGCAAAGAGCATTAACTAACCACCTACTGTGTGCTAAAAACCATGCTTGGTAACTGGAGATAGTGAGAGTGCCTGCCCTGGTGAAGCTCATACATAGACCTCGGGAGATGCAGATAATCGGCCAAAGAGATATGGCAAGTGTCTGTGAGGAGGTGGTTCAGGGGATGAAAGGGATTCAGAGGAGAGTGGAAGACCCAGCAGGGCTGTGTACAGGGCTGGAGGAGGTCACCAAAGGCCGTCCATGAAGAGCTGTATCTGGCCTTCATGCAGTCCTGGCTCAGCAGCGTCCAGATGGCAACTCTGCTGCTGGCATCCCTGGCACTTGTGTAGGATGGATGTTTCCAGAGATGACCTCAAGCCTGAAGAGGCTGTGTCAGTTTCCCAGAGCAGCCATAGCAATGGGCAGCAGCCTGCCCACCCCCATTACCATAGGCAGTGCCTTCTAAGCCCTGAGGATGCTCCAAACCATAGGTAGTTCCAAACCCAGTGTGGGTTTTTTTTTTCTATACACATCCTACCTATGATAAAGTTAATTTATAAATTAGGCACAATAAGATTATGAGATTAACAATAACAATAAAATAGAACAATTTTAATTATATGCTGTTCTAAAAGTTTTTTAAAACTTACAAACCCTGTTTCTGGATTGTTCAGACCCTGGCTGACATGGGTATCAGAACATAGAGAAAGCCAAATCACGTACCACAAGCTGGTGGGAGTCTTTACCTACACAAATCTATCGTCTCTCAATTCTGGAGACTGGAAATGCAGGATCAAAGTGTTGGCAGGGTGTTCCTTCTGAGGGCTGCACAAGAGAATCTTTCCCATCCTCTTCCCCTGTTTCTGGTGGGTTGCTGGCAACCCTTGGCATCATGGGCTGGTAGAAATGCCACCCTGATCTCTGACTTCCTGTCCCCATGTCCTTCTCTCCATGTGTGTTTCTGTGCAAATATCTCCTTTATGTAAGGACACCCATCTTATTGGATTGGGCCTACCCAAGTCCACCTCTTAGCTAACTATATCAGCAATGACCCTGTTTCCAAATGTCACACCCTAAGGCACTGTAGATTAGGACTTTACCATGTGAATTTTGATGAGATGTGATTAAAGCCATAATAGAAGCTCAAGTCTCCACCCTGTTCCATTAATGCTGATGGCTCTACCCACACCCTGGGCAGCGCCAAATGGTTCCAGAAAGAATTGTCAGCTCCTGTTTCCAGGTGTTCTCCTCACACTCCTAGAAATAGCCTCATAGTAATCTGTCAGAATTATCAGTATCAGCTGGCCAGGGCCACATCCCATGGGGACCCTCCTCAAACAAGTAGATCTGAAACTCTAACCTCTCCATTGTCTTTCTATCCCTATGGTAAAATTAACTTCTTTCTGTTCATCAAGGTCCGTCTCTATAATGGCCTTGTCCCTGGCCATCCCTGGTCATGTCCATGTGTAATCCCCATTACTGAAGTGAAGGGATGGACTTTCCGACCCACTCCTATTAGCAGAGGTGATGTGACTTTTGAGCCTCAGTAATGACACTGGCCTCAATCATGGCTTTTCTCTTGCTCACATGCTCTGATGAAGCTGGTGCCATGTCCATGAACTTCCCTGTGCAGCTGTCCACCTGGAAGGAATGAGGGAGTCCTCCAGCCAATGACAATGATAAACTAAATTCTCCAGTACAAGCATCCTGCAAGTGACCACCAAAGACTGCTTGAGAGAGCAGATCCTTCCCCAGGTGAGACCCTGGATGAGACTCAGGCCTTGGCTGACCCCCAGTGGTTGCTTTGTGAAGCATCTTGAGGCAGAGGATCAAGTGAAGTCGGGCCCAGCTTCCAGGTGCACAGAAAATATCAGAGAGTGAATGTTGGCTGGGTTAAGAAGTTAGCTTTTTGGGGGGGTGGGGGATTGTTATGCAGAAATGTGAGCTAACCCAGTGCAGTTACTATGGGTTAGCTCAGTGTTACCCTTTACTCTTTCTTCTTTCAATAGATATTTAGCTAATTCCCTATATTATATTAACTGTGATAATAATTTCTATTTTCCAGATTAGACATTGACTAGCATAAGAGGACATCTAAGCTATGAGTTTAAGGAAAAATGGGGGCTAGCAGAGCACCAGGAGGTGAAGAGCATTTCAGGAAAAGACAGCAACATATTCAAAGGTCCAGGAGTCATTCGTTCATTAAATCCATTTATTGAGCACCTACTGTGTTCCAGGCCCAGTACTAGGTGCTGCAAATGAAGTTATGCATGAGAGAACAAAGTCCTGGTTTCATGAAAATTGCCTTGGCATGCTCAGAACAAGGTATCCATGACACAAAAGCTAACACCAGGAAATCTGAGAGAGCAGACACCAAAGGCTTCCTTGCAAGCGATCCAGGCACTGGCCTTGGCTTACTCTGTCTAGGCATGAGATAAGTAACCACCTCTAAGCTTTGCCTCTTCATTAGAAAAACACAGATAACCCTCTCTCTCCTCACAAGACTGTGGCATTGATCAAATTAGGGTTGGAGGTTTAAAATCAGCTTTCTAGAGAAGACAGAACTCTGGCCATTAAGATAGGGTAGCTCTACTTTTATCAGGTAGAGCTCCCAACTTAAAACAATCAAAGTCTTTCATCTGCCCAAGTGGCCAGCAACCCTCTGCTGGCCTGAAGCTGGCTGCAACCAGGATCTGGGGTTAATAGGATTCAACAAAGAGCCTGTTGCTTCTGAACCCATTCAGCAGATTGTTTGTCATTGATAAAATACAGGGTGCAATACAAAAAGCAACCTCCTCATGGCCACCGTCCCATAAATCATCAACTACCAAAGGCTATTGAAGTACCTTTGGAAGATGGATGACACCAAGCTGGAAGGCTGCTTCATAAGGTTTCCTTTTGAATAATTTGGTGTAGAAAGCTGAGTTCGAGAAATGGGGTCTTTCCACCAGCTCAGCCCCATCCACCGATCTCTGCCAGCTGCTTTCAAGATAAACACATTTCCTTATGAGCTGCCAGGGTGTCTGTGAGGAAGGAAGAAAGCTTATTGCCAGGTTCCAAAGAACTACCTACTTTCGCCTTAGGTCCACATAGTGGTTTCATTTTAATAGTAGTAATGGTATTCATTGTTTATAGTACTATTAATAATAGCTATCATTTTTTATTATCTGTTTTCCCTACCCTTAAATTCTTTGAGGGTAGAGATTTAATATTGGCCCAACCTGGGATTCACATAGTCCATATAATGGCAAGTACCTCATGCATATTTGTTGAGTGAGTTAATCAATGAGTAAACAATTTAACACCAAAAATAGCTGTCATTTATTAAGCCTAATCTATGTGCCAGACAATGTGCAAGCAATCACATGAATCACTCACATGAGGTGGGTCCTGTTACTCCATCCAATTGATTGATGAGATGAAACCCAGAGAGGGGCATGACTTTCTCAGCACCATGTAACTAGTGAATGTTGAAGCTTGGACTCAAACCCATGATCTTAGCAAAAAAAAAAAAAATGTACAGGGCAATCTAGTAAATATTTTAGGCTTTGCAAAGTCATATATTCTCCATTGCAACTACTCTCCAAGTACATGTAATGCAAAGGCAGCAAAGGACAATAAGTAAATGAATGAACATGACAGTGGTCCCAAAAAACATTATTTACACACAAAGGCAGAGGGCTGGATTTAACACATGGACCATAGCATGTGCTCCCCAGCCTCTGCGGTACGGGGATTGAATCCAATGGTGCTCTGTCACTAAAGCTACATTCCAAGTCCTTGTAATTTTTTTTAATTTTGAGATAGGGTCTTCTAAGTTGCTGACCTTCAATCTTCCTTCCACAGTCTCCTGAATCACTGAGATTACAGGCATGTACCACCAAGCCCAGTGACAACCTCTACTCTTAACAGTTACATGGCATTAACTATCCCCATCTGTACTTTGCATTTTCCTCCACTTATCTGTTTCTGGAAAATGTATTGGTTTTTCATGGAGTTGTTTATACTTTATTTGATTCCTTTATAATTCCTTTATTCCTCCACTTAAAGAAGTGAGAATTAAGATAAAAGTATGTCAGGAATCATGCTGGGTCCAAAAACCCTGACATCCCATTAAGAAACTGAATGAACGCCTTGGAAGTTTGAGCCTGAGTGATTTTTCTTCTCCTTTTCTCCTCCTTTTCAGGTCCTAAAACAGAGAAGAAAAAACCTGGATCAATTACCATTCCATTGTGAGTTTTCGTTGGCCAAGCTACTTCAGGTTTAAACACTCCTCTTTCACTAAGCTATTCTGTGGTCAAAAACAACTCCATTATTCCAGAACTGAAGAAGGGGCAGCCATTCTCAGGCATGAGACAGAAGGAAAGGAGCACAATTAGGATCACTCTTAGCTCCTACAATTTCTGCTCAGGCATGACATTCACAACTCCTGGACGTCCATTGACCAAGGCAAGTCATGTGGCCAAGTATGTCATCAGTGGTAGAGGAAGGATCCTTATCACACAGGGAGGGACACCAAAAAAGAGACCTAGTTGGTAGATGGGTCTATTGACTAGAGAAGGTCTCTGGTATCTGGTGGGTAGAGGTCAGAGTTGCAGCTAAGCACCTGACAATTCATAGGACAACAAAGAATCCCATTAGTCCAAAATATCAAGCAAATACTTTGAATATTCAATACATCTACCACAGTGGTTCTCAATTCCCTCTCCTCCTCAGGGAACACTTGGTAATGTATGGAGGCATGCCACAACCCAGAAGGCACTCTGGGCATCTAGGAGGTAGTGCCCAAGAATGCTGTTAAAACTTCATACAATGTGCAGGAGAGAGTCCCCCACAAAAAAGAGTTATCCCACCCAAAGTACCGATAGTGCTGAAATTTAAAACTCGTAACCTACTACAAGAGGCAACTGGGCACCTCCATTCATTCATTCACTCACTCACTCACTGATCATTAATCAATGATTTGTTGAATGTCTATTGAATGCCAGGCACTGTGCTAGGCCCTGAAGATAAAATAGCAGATAAAATGAACAGAATTTATGCTTACATGGAATTTATAGTCCATTTGGAAAGGCAGACATTAATCAAACAAGTGTCTTATTATAAACTTAAATAAACAAATGAATGGAACAGATTATTTGAGAGTCCAAAGCAACCTGTTGGGAAAGGAATGGAGGTGAAAGGTTAGGGATGTCTTTCCCAAGAAAATAATGAGAATTCTGAAGGAATTAACTAGATAAATAGGGAGGAGAAGAGTGTTCTAGACAGAGAGTGGGTAAGAACATGCTGTTGGAGGATCTAATGCTCAGTGAGATGAACACACAGAAAGTCAGGAGTGAGTGGTGTGTGAGGCAGCTGAAGACAGCAGGGACCAGATTCCCCAGGGATTTGTAGAGCAGCTCAGAGAGTTAGATCTGTCTCTTATGAACAGTGAGATGCCAACAGCAGGCTGTAAGCATCATATCAATCAAATACTTTGCATTTTGGGCAGATCACTCAGCTGCAACTGGAGGATGCACATGGGGAAGGGTGTGGAGTGGGTGCACACAGACCTGCCAGCAGACTTGTAAACTTCCAAGCAATGAATGAGGGGAGCTCTGAGCAGGGTGGTGGTGAGGAAGACAGAAAAAAGTAGACTGTCTGAGAACCAATTAGGAGGTGGAGAGAGAGATATTCAGGCTGTTGTCTACATTTCTGGCCTGTGTAAGTGTATGGGTGGTTGTGCGTTTCACTGAGATAGAAAATGCTGGAGAAAGACCAGATTGGAGGAAGGGGAGCAGGAAGACAATATAATGTGAAATAGAATAAGAGCTTAAGAAATAATTGAGGCAGCCAGGTACAAATATCAAGATAGTGAACAGATTTGTGCCCACAACCCCAAGGAGAGACAAGGCTAAAGTTACTCCGCTAAGAATAATCTGTCTATACATGCCTAAATCTCACATGGAAGTCCCAGGGCTGGACCCCAATCTCTGGTCTCATCATTCATGGCTGGCTTTCCTTGATTCAAGGGCAGTAACCTTAATGACATTATGAAGACATAACCACTTGTAGTTTCCCTCAGAAGTCATGCATTCACTCCCTGGTCTTGTGTCAGAATTTGTCCTTGGGGGCTGGCCATAGAGCAATAAATGAGAACAAACAAGGTTATGCTCCTTTTAGGCATTTAACATTTTATGACTTCTCTCCTCATATGGATTGCTCAAAAAAAAAAATCCATCCTTGCTCCTGTATGTCTAATCTGAAAGAATTCACCCCACCCCAAGGGAGAGGCTTGCTTATAAAATGACCTCAGATTTTTCATAGGATAATAGAATTATGGTGTCTCAGCCTCGTATGAGTAGGATCCACTTAATCGATGGTGTCGAATAGATTTCATATGCCAACTTTGATTGGCAGAAAGAAGCTGTCTCACCTGAGAGTGAGACTGATAGTGATTCAGTTTTGAAAAAAAGCAACAGAGCAATTGATTTGTGATGTCTGTCAAGGATTTGATATGGGACTGTGGAAGGTAATTCCTACTGCTCTGATCTTAACTCATTTATCATTTTTTTTCTTTTTATTTAATTTTTTGATTCATTGAGCACAAATGGAGTACAGCAATTGTTTTTCTGGTTGTACACAAAGTAGAGTCACCCCATCTGTGCATTCATACATGGACACAGGGCAATGATGTCTATCACACAAACTGTTATTATTCTTACCCCCCAACCCCAACCCCACCCCTCCCTTCCCTCTATGCTCTCGATCCTTCCTCCATTCTTGCCATCATTCCACCCCACATTATCCATCATCATTCACTTAGCAGAGAGACCATTCGGCCTTTGGATTTTTGTGATTGGCTAATCTCACTTAGCATAACAGTCTCCAACATCATCCATTTACCTACACATGCCATAATTTTATTCTTCTTTATGGCTGAGTAATATTCCATTGTGTATATATACCACAGCATCTTTATCCATTCATCTACTGAAGGGCATCTAGGTTGGTTCCACAATCTAGTTATTGTGAATTGAGCAGCTATGAACATTGATGTGGCTGCATCACTGTAGTAATCTGATTTTAAGTCCTTTGGGTATAGGCCAAGGAGTGGGCTAGCTGGGTCAAATGGTGGGTCCATTCCAAGTTTTCTAAGGAATCTCCACACTGCTTTCCAGAGTGGCTGCACCAACTTACAATCCCACCAGCAATGTATGAGTTACCCTTTCCCCACATCCTTGCCAACACCTGTTGTTGCCTGTATTCTTAATAAAAGACATTCTAATTGGGGTAAGATGAAATCTTAAGGTGGTTTTGATTTACATTTCTCTTATAACGAGTGATGTTGAACATTTTTTCATAAATCTGTTGATTGCTTGTAGATCTTCTTCTGTAAAGTGTCTGTTCATTTCCTTGGTCCATTTATTGATTGGGTTATTAGTATTCTTGGTGTAAAGATTTTTGAGTACTTGGTAGATTCAGGAGATTAGTGCTCTATCTGAAGTGTGTGTGGCAAAGATTTTCTCCCACTCTGAAGGCTCTCTCTTCACATTGCTGATTGTTTCCTTTGCTGAGAAAAAGCTTTTTAGTTTGACTCTATCCCAATCATTGATTCCTGCTTTTGTTTCTTGCGCTTTGGGAGTCATGTTAAGGAAATCTGGTCCTAGGCCTACATGATGAAGATTTGGACCTATTTTCTCTTCTATTAGGTGCAGGGTCTCTGGTCTAATCTCTAGGTCCTTGATCCATTTTGAGTTGAGTTTTGTACAGGGTGAGAGATATGGGTTTAGTTTCATTTTGCTGCATATGGATTTCCAGTTTTCCCAGCACCATTTGTTGAAGAGGCTGTCTTTTCTCCATTGTATGTTTTTGGCTCCTTTGTCAAGTATGATATACCTGTGTTCATGTGGGTTTGTCTCTGTGTCCTCTATTCTGTACCATTGATCTACCTGTCTATTTTGGTACCAATACCATGCTGTTTTTGTTACTATTGCTCTGTAGTACAGTTGAAGGTCTGGTATTGTGATACCCCCTGCTTCACTCTTCTTGCTAAGGATTGCTTTAGCTATTCTGGGTCTCTTATTCCTCCAAATGAATTTCATGATTGCTTGCTCTATTTCTATGAGGTCCGTCATTGGGATTTTAATTGGAATTGCATTGAATTTGTATAGTACTTTTGGAAGTATGGTCATTTTGACAATATGAATTCTGCCTATCCAGGAACATGGGAGATCTTTCCATCTTCTCAGATGCTCTTTAACTTCTTTCTTTAGTGTTCTGTAGTTCTCAGTGTAGAGGTCTTTCACTTCTTTTATTAGATTGATTCCCAAGTATTTTTTTTTGAGGTTATTGTGAATGGGGTAGTTTTCCCAATTTCTCTCTCAGAGGATGCATCACTTACGAATAAAAATGCATTAGATTTATGAGCATTAATTTTATATCCTGCTACTTTACTGAATTCATTTATGAGTTCCAGAAGTTTTCTGGTGGAATTCTTAGGGTCTTCTAAATAGAGAATCATGTCATCAGCAAATAGGGATAGTTTGATCTCTTCTTTTCCTATTCGTATTCCTCTAATTTCTTTGGTCTGTCTAATTGCTCTGGCTAGAGTTTCAAGAATAATGTTGAATAGTAGTGGCGAAAGAGGGCATCCCTGCCTTGTTCCAGTTCTCAGGGGGAATGCTTTCAATTTTTCTCCATTTAGAATGATGTTAGCTGTGGGCTTAGCATAGACAGCCTTTACAATGTTAAGGAGTGTTCCCACCATCCCTATTTTTTCTAGTGTTTTGAGCATGAACGGGTGCTGTATTTTATCAAATGTGTTCTCTGCATCTATTGAAATAATCATGTGGTTCTTCACTTTAAGTCTGCAGATGTGGTGAATTACATTTATTGATTTCCGGATGTTGCACCAACCTTGCAACCCCGGGATGAAACCCACTTGATTGTGGTGCACTATCTTTTCAATATGCTTTTGTATGCGATTCACTTTAAAATTTTGTTAAGAATTTTTGCATCTATGTTGATTAGGGATATTGGTATGAAATTTTCTTTTCTCGATGTGTCCTTCTCTGGTTTTGGTATCACGGTGATATTAGCTTCATAGAATGAGTTTGGAAGGGTTCCCTCCTCCTCTATTTCATGAAATACTTTGAGGAGTATTGGAATTAGCACTTATTTATACTCCAACAAAATAGAAAACCTTGAAGACATCAACAGGTTCCTAGAGGCATATGAGTCATTTATCATTTTTGGGTATTGATAAATTCTGCTTGATATTTGGTTGAGAAATTTTGTTTCTATGTTGGAGATGTTGGTCTATGTTTTCCTTTTTTCTAATGCCCATTTCAGATTTTCTTACCATCATTATGTTGACCTAATGATATGAGTTGCAAGCTCTTTATTCCCTTCTTTATTTTCCAGAAAGAGTTTGCATAATATTGGCATTATTTAGTCCTTAAATATTTGATGAAATATTTAGTCCTTAAATATTTGATAAAATATGCATATAGCTGTGAAGAAGGAAAGATAGAGGTTTTAAATGATGAATTAAATTTATTAAACAAATGCAAGGCTATTTAGATTTTTGATTTTAAGTTGTAAGTTTCAAGGAATGTGTGCATTTCATCTCAATAGTTAAATTCAACCCACTCTTTTAAAGGTGAAAAAAGTAAAGTCTAGAGATGATAGTCCACATAGCAAATAAGGATCAAATCCAAGAACTCTGATCTTCAGAGGTACAACCCACTGCTCTCAATCTGACACATCCAGACTAAACACAATTCCAAAAGCCACAGGGAACTTGTCTAAGGATGTCTCTGGAAATGACATATACATGCATTCTACATAAACACATGCTGCAGCATTTAATATGACCTGGTGATAGACACAGCTGTCCAAGGCAAAATCACTAAACTGAAGATTTAGATTTTAGCAGTCTTACCTGCCAAAGCCTGAAGTGGCTTCATCTTTGTGAATCTCAAGGTCCTCATTTGCAAACTAAGGATATTAGTAGTTCTGATATCATGGTTTTTAATGCATGGGTAATATGTACCATAATGCTTGGTCCATATTTTTTGAAATTTATTTTATTTTATATGTTCTAATTAGTTGTACATGACAGTAAATGCATTTATAAATTTTAACAGATCATACATAAATAGAGTGTAATCTCTTATTTTTCAGATTATACAGACTGCAGGATCACATCGGTCATGCAGTCATATATGTACGTGATGTAATAATGTCTGATTCACTCTACTATTATTCCTACTCCCATACCCCTCACTTCACTCCCCTCTACCTAATATAAGGTAACTCTATTTTTCCCTATCCTCCCCCACCCCTTATTGTGAATTAACTTCCACATATCAGAGAAAACATTCAGACTTTGGTGTTTTAGGTTTGGCTTATTTCACTTAGCATGGTCCTCTAAATCCACCCATTTACCAACAAATGCCAGAATTTCATTCTTTTTTAAAGTTGAGTAATATTCTTTCTATCTATCTATCTATCTATCTATCTATCTATCTATCTATACATATATATGTATGTGTATGAGTGTGTGTGTGTGTGTGTGTGTGTGTGTGTGTGCATTACATCTTCTTTATCCATTCACCTGTTGAAGGGCATCTAGCTTGGTTCCATAGTTTAGTTATTGTGAGTTGAGCTGCTATAAACACTGATGTGGCTGTATCACTGTAGTATGTTGATTTTAAGTCTTTGGGTATAAACTGAGGAGTGGGAAAACTGGGTCTAATGGTGGTTCCATACCGAGTTTTCTGAGGAATATCCATAGTGCTTTCCATAATGGCTGCACCAATTTGCATTCCCATCAGCAATGGATGAGTGTACCTTTTCCCCACATCCTCACCAATATTTATTGTTCCTTGTATTCTTGATAATTGCCACTCTAATTGGAGTGAGATAAAGTCTTAGAGTCGTTTTGATCTGCATTTCTCTAATTGCTAGAGATGTTGAACAGTTTTTCATATATTTGTCGATGAATCGTATGTCTTCTTCTGTGAAGTGTCTGTTCAGCTCCTTAGCCCATTTATTGATTGGGTTATTTGTTTTTTTGGTGTTAGTTTTTTGAGTTATTTATATATCCTAGAGATTAATGCTCTATCTGAGGAGGGACCTGTGGTAAAAATTTCCTCCCAGTCTGGAGGCTCTCTCTTCACATGATTGTTACTTTTGCTGAAAAGAAGCGTTTGAGTTTGAGTCCATTCTATTTATTGATTCTTGATTTAACTTCTTGTGCTTTGGAGATTGTGTTAAGGAAGTCAGGTCCTAGGCTGACATGGTGAAGATTTGGGCCTACTTTTTCTTCTAGTAGTCACAAGGTCTCTGTTCTGGTACCTACGTCTGTGATCCACAGTGAGTTCAGTTTTGTGCAGGGTGAGATATAAGGGTTTAATTTCATTTTGTTGTGTGTGGCTTTCCATTTTTCCCAGCACCATTTGTTGAATAAGGTATCTTTTCTCCATTGAATGTTTTTGATCCCTTTGTCTAGTTTGAGATACCTGCACCTATGTGGGTTTGTCTCTCTATCTCCTGTACCATTGGTCGACATGCCTGTTTTGGTGCCAATACCATGCTGTTTTTATTACTAAGCTCGGTGCTATAGTCTGAGGTCTCTTATTGTGATGCCTCCTGCTTCACTTTTCTTGCTAAGGATTGCTTTGGCTATTCTGGGTCTCTTATTTTTGCAAATGAATTTCATGATTGCTTTTTCTAGCTCTATGAAGTACATCATTGGGATTTCAGTAGGAACTGCATTAAATTTGTATAACGCTTTTGGTAGTATGGCCATTTCAACAATATTAATTCCACTATCCAGGAACTTTAGAGGTCTTTATATTCTAAGTTCTTCTTCAATTTCTTTTTTTAGTATTCTGTAGCTATCATTGTAGAGATCTTTACCTCTTTTGTTAGATTGATTCCCAAGTGTTTTATTTTGGTTTTTTTGTTTGAGGTGATTGTGAATGGGGTAGTGTTCTTTATTTCTCTTTTAGTGGACTCATTACTAATGTATAAAAATGCATTTGATTTATGGGTATTGATTTTATATCCTGATATTTTGGTGAATTCATTTATTAATTCTAGAAGACTTTTGGTAGAATTTTTTAGATCATCCAAATATAAAATCATATCATTGGCAAATAGTGATAGTTTGAGTTCTTTATCTATTTGTATACCTAGAATTTGTTTTGTCTAATTGCTCTGGCTAGAGTTTCAAGGACAATGTTGAATAGAAGTGGTAAAAGAGGGCATCCTTGTCTTGTTCCAGTTTTTAGAGGGAACGCTTTCAATTTTTTGTTTAGAATGATGTTGGCCTTGGGTTTAACATATATGACTTTTATGATGTTGAGGCATGTTCCAACTATCCCTAGATTTTCTAGTGTTTTAAACATGAAGAGGAGCTGTATTTTGTCAAATGCTTATTCTGTATCTATTGAGATGATCATATGATCCTTGTTTTTACATCTATTTATATATTTATTGATTATATATTCATTGATTTTCATATATTGAACCACTCTTGCATCATTGTGATGAACCCCACTTGATCTTGGTGCACCATATTTTTAACAGGTTTTTGTATGTGAGATGCCAGAATTTTATTGAGAGTTGTTGTATCTATGTTCATCAGGGTTACTGGTCTGAAGTTTTCTTTCTTTGATGTGCCTTTGTCTGTTTTTCGTATCAGGGTGATACTAGCTTCATAGAACAAGTTTGTAAGGGTTCCCTCCTTTTCTATTTCATGGAATAATTTGAGTAATATTGGTGTTAATTCTTCTTTGAAGGTCTTGTAAAACTGGGTTGAAAATCCATCTGGTCCTGGTCATTAACTGGTAGGCTTTTAATGGTGGTTGTTATTTCATTACTTGAGATTGTTCTGTTTAAATAATGTATGTCTTCCGGATTCAGTATAAGTAGGCCATAATTCTCTAGAAATTTGTCAATATCTTTCAGTGAACATGGTTGGAAAAGTATAAATTTTAAGTGGAAGTTCATTCCAATGAGAGTTTTCAGCATGGAGCAGTGGTGGGAGTCAGCAATGCTTCCCCATTGACCTAGATTTCCTAAGAGTAGGTATTCCTGTAGATAGGACAACTCTCAGGAACTGATAGGTTATATCATTCTCATGAATATGCTGATGCAGATATTTAGTCAACATGTTCTTGAACAACAAAATTCTCACCAGGGTTAAATGCAATGAAATTCAGAATGGCAACTGCAGTAGTCTTTGCAAAGTAGTTATCTTCTGGGGCTCACACCTAGGCTTCCGGCAAATGAGGTGGACTTGTACCCCTGGGCCTTTTCCAAGTCAACATCAACGTCAACAGGGAAACCAAGAGGTGAAGACAAAAGAGAGCTGACCTTGGCCCTGCATTTTCTCAGTCTGTTGTACTTTGCATCGGGATAGGTATCATTTATTAAACAATTGTATGAATTAAGACAAATACATATTTTATCATCTGCTGATATCACTCAGGAGGCACAGAGGGTATTTAAAACCTGGATTCCCTGTATCATTGGAGGTTCTCTCTCAATATTAATAAAGAATTTTTATAGACTGTTGATAATTTTGGTGGATATTCTTAAGAGATGCAGTGTAGAACTGGGTGAGGGATGAGGTGTTCTCATCTTTTCAATGGTTCTGAAATTATTTGATGGTGCTTTGTAGGATAAGGAATGACACAAGAACCCCTATTTGAAAGAATATACATTGAAAGAATGAAGAGACTTTAGGTATGTGGCATGTTTGTGGAGGATATGAGCGATTACAAGAAAAAGGATTTTGAATTTTAGAAATGCTTTAGGATCTGCTTTTACTGCTCATTAAGTCTTATCACATCTTTATTCATTAAAATTTTCTGTTTTTGAAATTCAGGTTTCTTCCTTATGGGGTCTTCATTTTTGAATTTTAGCACAGATGTTTTTGTTTAAATTTCTGATGTTGTGGAACCATCTTTATTTTGAGAGCCATTGTTCAGTGCTGCATAGCCAAGTTTGTTTAAATTGAAGTGCAGGGGTGTAGGTTCTATGGAGTAAGAGAGTCCTTTCCTCATAGGTCATGTGCCAGAAAAGAAAAATCAGCATATGTGTAAGCAGCTGTCCCTTGCTAGCACCAGGAGAGAGCCAGGAATTTGAAAGGGCACTGATGTCCTTTGCAAGTTGAAATATTGTCAGTAACTATCATTGCTTATAGAATGATCTTGCAATAACTTCCTGCTGCATATGTATCATATTTTCGAGGTAAAGAAATGTCCTGTGTGATGGTTTGTTATATTTGACTCCATGGAAATGTTATAGGCCTGTCTATATGGGCAATGACTAAAGAAACTTCATTTTTCCTTGAGACTCTAGGATAGGGAGGGAATACATCACTCATTGGAACACCACCTCTGTACCCATCAACAGTTGCTCAGAATGACATTTGGCAACTCAACATGGAATTCTTGTATAATGAAAAATTGTTCTCTTTTTGATTCCTACTTATCCTAAACAATGTACCATGTCAACATGAGGTGAACAGTGATTGTCTAGATGTTAGTACCATTCATTAATTTGTAGCTAAGGAAGGTAATTTTGACCCACTTCACTTTAGGCTTATGATTTTAGATCCCATAATGTCAATTCATAGTTTTGAATCATAGCAACAGACATTTATGATTGATGTCCTGACATATAGTATAAAAACACCTGCAAAACTAAAGTCAGAGCTGTTCTCACAATAGCCATTTTTGGGGCATTGTGTGAGAGAGTCAGTAAGTTGGAAAATAAAGACCCTCAAATATGGATGTCTCAGAGGCGATTGGTCTAATCTTAAGTTGTGCACCACCCATTCCATCCGTGAAATTTTTGGGAGACCATTAAAAAGGTCTCTTTACTGAAGTTGGTTTTCATCTCCAACACCCTTCTGGATTTAGTGCCCCAAAAATGTCCTTTACTTATCCATTTTGGAATATTCAGGTTTCCATCTTAGTACCATTCCTCTCTTTCTGCATGATGCTTGTTACAAAACAACCAATTTTTATGCCCTTTTAAACTGTGCTCATCACTCCATCATCAAGCATTTGTTTCCTCCATGAATTTCACTCTTTGGAGCATAATTGTTCAAGTGTATATGACACTGGGCTATATTCCACATCCTCTGGGGGCAGGTAAACAGATCCTCAGCATTGTCCAAACCACTTTATGCCAGAGAGGCAATAGTCAGGTCCAGAGGATGATCCTGTATGAGAAGACAGATTGGCTAGATATTTCTACATCTACAGGTGAGCTAAATGGCCCCTTGGAAACTCAATGTCAAGAACTTTCAGAATGCAGCCTGGTCAAATGCAGCAGCAAACCCTGTGGGACCTGGCAGGTGGAGTCCAGAACTTCTCTCCTCGCTTGATGGCACTGTCCTGGGGTTCATCACCCGTACTGAGTGATTGACTCCCTCCTTCCTTCATTAGTGATCACAACACCACCCACCTCCACTTGACATTCCCAAGTCTCAGGACGAGATGTCTCTAGTCTGGGAATTCAAGGAAAGGAAGGGCACCCCACCAGAGTGGGCCTGACATTTCCTAATTCAATCATCACCTCTGCCACCGAGCTGCCCTACAAGCTGTCCCGCCGTGAGCTGTCAACAGTCATCATTCCTTGTGGCTGGTAGGGCTCTCGGGTGAGTTTCCTAATGCTGCAACATCCCTGGGGGAGGTTCAGAGCTGGAGGAGTGGGTTCAGGGGACCATGCGGCTGGGGCCAATGCTAAGGTGGGTAACGAACAGGTCCAAAGAACCTTTCGGTCCTCCGTGGACTACAAGACCTGATGGGGTAAAATATCTGCCTCATGATAAGGGTGGCAAGCAGCCAGGAAGCCTGCTGTGGCCAATTTTCGACAGCGCCGCCGAGTGGGCCTGGCGGGTAGTGCGGGCTGTCAGGCAGCACAGAGGGAAGGGAGGGGAGGATGGAGGTTTAGGGTAGGGGGTTCCATCTCATAGACGGACCCCGACTGAACCACACACCCTGAATACACTTCTCCTGGCCAAAAAGTGCGGGCACCTGCAAATCGAACCGATCACCTTCCCTCTTATCTATACTGCTGAGGTGCTGGCGGTCTTCAAATTTGGTCTGACTTAAAGCCAAACCTCCAGTTTCACCGTATTTTCTCGGTTCAGTAACGTGAGAAGAACACCATTGGGACGGAGTCAGTGTGAAGTGGAAGTTCATGCCCATGTGACAAGTCAGCATGGAGCTGCCCTGGTAGTGATTCATCCTCACCCCCCAGTGCATGGATTTTCAAAGAGGTGGTACCAATGTAGATGAGACATGCCTCAGGAACTCTTAGGTTCCGGCATTCTCATGAATATGCTGCTGCCGCCTGTAGGGATCCAACTGCTTGCAGCAGGGTCCGGGTGGCCAGGCGGCCAGGACGCCGGCTGCTGCGGCCAGACCTGCACAGCGCCGCCTAGTGGGCCTGGAGG
>JAJEJO010045532.1:8871-54464 GCA_020662805.1 Glaucomys volans
GTGTGTGTGTGTGTGTGTGTGTGTGTGTGTGTGTGTGTGTGTTTTCTCTCTCTCTAACTCTCAACAAACCCATAGCAAAAAGTGGCTGCTTCATGCTCCTATATGGGAGCAGGAATTAGGGGTGAAGATAATCGACAAGAAATAGAAACAAGAAAGTCTGGTTTATTTAATAACAAGGCAACTGGATATATTCATAGGGCACCAGAATCATTGTCAGGAAAAATTTGATATTTGACATTTTTATCAAAAATATCCAAGTTTAATTGAATTAGTCATCATCAAAAATTCATGTGTGTTGACCTAATGCTTATTTATTTACTATTATTTTTTATTTTAAAATTTCATCAAGGAGAAAACAACAATCTTTATAGTGCCTACGGCTTCTAAAAGATTTAATTTACCTCCATAAAGGAGTCCAGAGGAGAGAATACTAAAGAGGGATTTTGGGGAATGAGGCTATTTCCCTGTATAGATCTTATACCTAGATAGAAGAAGTCACCATTTGTTGCCTGTTGATTTATTTGACTTCTACCACTCAAGCAGTCATGGGTAACTTTTAATACTTGTCTTTTTGTGGTTTCACTGGGGGAAGAATTTTCTTAGAGTAGTCTCCATATTTTGAGGGCCTAATGGACCTCTGTATTTTTTAAAAGTTTCGTTCCTGTTCTTTATATAATTGTGTTTTTTTATTCACACTTTTTCTTTTTCGTTTATCTCAATTTTTGCTATCTCAGTTACTGTTTGCCTCTCATTTCCATATTTTTGTTGACTTTCTCATTTCTACTCACTTTTTCTGTAGCCTGGTCTAGGTTTGGTGAATCATTGTCTTGAGCTAGTTGTTTGTTAGGGTATCATAAATCAATTTTATTTTGACATACGTGGAATTATACTTCAGAAACAGTGGAATATAGAATTACTTTAGTACCTAGAATGTTGTTTCCAAACTATCAACTTTTCAAAGAGAAAATATTTGATAGTGAGATGTCTTATTTTTAATTTTTCCCCTGTATCCTAATGTCTCTCTGGAACCTGGAATTCTCAATCCAATTCTTGTACATCACGATCTGTATTTCCTGGACTGCACCAAACCATAACCCTCTTATTTTAATTAACAGAAAAATATGCTATCGAATCCATGGTCTGGGTTTGCCTCTCACTATGTGATAAGAGCTAATATAATGCAGTAATCAATGTCAATAATGGGAGCTAATGAGAACTTCTAATATTTGCTCATGGAACATAGCTACATTTTATTTTATTTCCTGCCTCTACTTGAAAAAAAGTGACTTTAATGGTGGCAATTACATAGGAATTATGACTGCTGTTTCAAGCCATCTTCAACACTGCCTCACAGTGACATTTGCTTTACTAGGGGGATTCTGTTATAAATTCTGAAGTGCCTGGAAACACAATTTCTTAAGACGAGTAAAAGGAGAATGTATGCCACATCTATTGGTACCATCTCTAAGCTATCAAGTATTTAAATCTTCAATCATGATTGTGCTTTGTCACATAGAAAGATGGCAGGTTAATTGAGATAACCCTAGTAGAAAATGGAAAGAAAGAAAAGATTAACATACAAGCTGCCGCATTTGTTCTTTTACACTAGTGGTAGAGAGTACTTACCAATCATGATTTTCTTTACCACTGAACCAAGGCAAAGCATCAGAATTCTGTTTAACATTACACAATATTTAGAGTATTAGTAGAATGAAGTTCACCCTTGGGATAAAACCTATTTTTCATTCTTAGTCTAGATGGTCACTGAAAACTTCCAACTCTTCCCTGATAGTGGTTTTTCAACTTTGAGTTGGAGAACACCATTTTACAACTGGAATAGGGAAAGACCTGAAAAGTAACAAGACCTCTTCAGGAATGCAGAGACAATGAGTGAGGGTTTCCTGTGAAATTAGCTAAGACCTTGGCACATTTATGTACAACTGCTTGAAATAATAAAGTGCTTAAGTTGTCTTTCAAGAAAAGTCTCCACAATTTCCTCAAGGACTATTCGAACCAGTCTTTGAAGAAGAAACATGTGCAGAATAAGTCAGCTCATCTGGTCAGTGACATTTTGTCATAAGTTTAAAATCCTCTAAATAGCCATGATTACTCCTCCTCAAAAGAAAAATGCAACCCGTAAAGAGGCATGGTGACCATCTATGCCTGCAGAAAGGAACTGCTTCTTGCCATCCAATCAACAAGGAAATTCTTTCTCTCTGCATATAAATTCCCCCAGTACCAATTGATCTGGGAGGTATATTTGAGGTTTTCCTCCCCAGCTTCTGGCATCTTTACTAGTTGACCTCATAATACATCTCTTTCTTCTTGCAAAAACCAGAGCCATAGTGGTACTGGAAATAGTTCAAGAAAGTCCTGAAGACCTCAACTCAGGACAACAGGGGTCCTTGATATAAGTGAAGGAAAATAATTTCAGCATGTATCAGATAATGAGGCACATAAATGTATCTAGGAAAACAAGGAGTACCCATTCAAGGGAGAATACAGACTATCTCAAGAGTAAGACACTTTGGTATTTTTAGGCTCCAATTTTTAAAGGAAATTTTGTAAGGAGTGGGCATGGGAAGTTATGTGGGGGTGACATCAGTCTGGTGATCACAAGATGTTTTACGGTGGTTTGGATTCTTAGCTTGGCATTTTCATTATCTGATCAATGGATAACATTGGAAAAATATATTAGAAGTTTCATATTCCCACTTTGCTAAATCTATTCTAAAAATACATGTGCTAGTTGTCTAATAGTGCATAGGACAATTTTAATAAGTAGGTGAATTTCTGGTAATCCTAAGATTGAGTCAAAATTTGTATATTTCCCAGAAATTTGGAACTGACACCTAGGAGAGAGAACTGACATGAAGGAAGTAGTTATGAGGAAATTTAACAGAAGACTGTCTTCCTATTTCTTCTTTTCTCTCTCTTCTACCTATATATTTTATTTGTTCTATCCTACCTCAACAGTATTTGTTTCTATGCCTGTCAGTCAGTGAGTCCTTGCTCAGTAACACCTATAATACTTATCTTGGCACACTTTGCATACAAGTAGGTAGCTTCCTGAGTTGTGGGTTGTAAAGCTTGCTAACAAACCATAAGCACCAACAACTGTAGTATCACTTCTTTGAGATGAGACACAGAAGGCCCTAGGAGAACAAAAAATATGCCTGGAGAAATTGGAGGTGGAGGCATACTTGACATTTTTCATCAAATTAGCCCCATGAGACAAAGAACAAAGGAGAAAAAGGAAAGAATGGTCTAGAACAAAGGGTAATTGAGAAAAGAAGCCTGAGAGAGAGGCTCACAGTGAGCAGCAAGGACAGTGTGTGAGTATTCTAGGTTTTAGAGAGGGTCTATTGGGGCAAAGGGAGCAGAAATGTACAAGTAGGTGTCCTGTCATGGTTCTCATGTGAAGTGCCCCAACAAAGCTCCTGTGTTAATGCAGGAATATTTGTATGTGAAGGGATTGAACTGGGAGAGTTGCAACCTAACTAGTCCATCCTACTTTGAATGGACTGGTTGGGTGGGAACTGTAGGTAGTTGGGAGGTAGCTGGAGGAGGTGTGTGACTGAGGTCATGTCCTGTAAGTGTGCATCTTCCCTGTGCCACCCTCCTTTTCCCTCTGCTTCATGACTGCCATGAGGCAGCATCCTTCAGCCATGATACTCCACCTCACCTTGAGCCCAGAGCAATGGAGTCAGCCAACTATGGGGTGGACCTCTGAAACCATCACCCCCAAATAAACTTTTCCTACTCTAAGTTATTCTTTTCATGTATTTTGATCATAGTGATGAAAAGCTAACACATGTCCTCAACCAGAAATGAGCTTCTTTATTCATCTGGTCAACTCATCTCCTTGTGTTGTTGAGTAACTAGGAGGGGATCCTTTAGTAAGCATGCTCCTTCTTTGTATAGAAAATAGGGAGCCTCAGAATATAATTTACCAGGGTTGAATTGGCTGATAGGGTATCATATAGACCCTAACCCAGAAACCCTTTCAGTTTACAGTTCCAATGAATCTCAGTCCTTACTCTTAGTAGGTTTGTGTCCATTTGAACTGGGTCAGAATGGGAAAGTAACTATGCTTGGGTTCTTTTCACAAATGGAGCCAAACATGGGTATCAGAGTCCATTTACATCTCACGAACATGTCACCAAAGGAAGTAAATGTAATCACTATAATTTAGAGAGGGCCTAATTAACACATTTGTCAGATAACTTAGGCAAGTTTATAATTATATCCTAATTAATGAAAAATATCCTATGTATTCATAGGGAATATGTGATCAAAATTCAAGTTGCTAATGAATAACCAGGGTTCCAATTGCACTTGAATCTTACTGATAAATAGACAGCCTATCCATTCACCAGGTAAAGCTACTGTGCCTTTTAAGTTCACATCTTATTTAATGTCTTCCTCTAAACCTAGAAAATGATACATATTTTCATACTAACTCAGTGCCAATATGATGATATTATGGGTGTGTTATTAATAATGTTTACTATGGCAGTTTAAACCACCATAATTGCATTAAAATATGAGGGAGTCAGAAACTTTACACTCATAAAGGCCTCAGTAGGTTTCCCTTAAAAACCAATATTATCTGCTATCTGAATGCACTTGTTATTTGAGGATGGACTATTTTTATTATGCCTGTCTACTGGGAAATGGCCCATTTTTTAGCTAAAGTAAGAAACAGAACTTAAATAAATGTATCAAGAGAATGCAATATATATATATGCCTCAATTCATCTGAAGAGCACAATATTTAAATAGAAAGATCTAATGATTGTCTATTTTAGGGAGAAAGGAAGAGTTAATGTTTTATAGACTGCAATAATAACATATTGAAAGATTTTGTCTCTGCAGAGTTAAAATACATTGGGTAGTCTGTTAAGTATTTAAAAGAATGCTAATAAGCACAATAGCATGTCTATTTTGCAGGTAGTGCAGAGAGAAAAACAGGGATCAGTGTTTTATACCCATTTTCTAGAAAATGAAACTTTTCTAGAAAAGAAAGTGGAGGAAATGTTGGTGAAGCACAGGAAACCAATAGGTCAAAATTAGTATTGTGGGTGGCTTACCTGCCTAGTGCATAAAGGGCTTCAGATTCTAGTATCTTGTAATGATTCTCTAAGTGGCAATTATTACTATTACTATTATTATTATTATTGTTATTATTATTAGTCTGTATTTCATTTCCAAGGGGCATGTATATTTCCAACCTCTCCCTTCCATATGGTCATTTATCCCTTATAAAAGAAATTTCTTCTTTGTTGCTTTATTAGTTATTCATTTATTTCTATTTTATATTAAAAAGAGTTCCTTGTTAAATTTAGACGACCTTTTGTTTTCATTTATAAGAATTAATAGTCTAACTAGAGAACATTTAGAAATTGCAGAAAAGCAAGGAATATATTTCCCTGTAGCATTTTAAATGCTGTTATAGATAAAGGGGGAAAAGCCAAAGTGTTTTTTCCTCTCCCTCTTGCACAGTCACTCAATACAGGAAAGTATGCTTCAACCCAAGTCATCAAAATATGCATGGACTTCTCTCCAGGAGCAAAGTGATTCTGCAGCAGACACCAGCTGGGTGTCCTCTAATTCTTTTCTGACCCTACCTGTAGACCATGTCAGATTCTACAAGCTGAGGATTCAGTCCCACAAGACTTTCTTCCATTTTAGACACCAGTTGCAAGTAGTAGTTTGTCACCTATACTTTGGACCAGCAAGCTATCAATTGAGGTTCCCACGAGTCCTCAGATTCGATTACTTTGCAAGAGCAATGCACAGAATACAGGAAAACACATTACTTATGTCTATCCATTTATTATGAAGGATATTACAAAGGATACAGGTGAACAACCAAATAGAAGAGATGCATAAAGAAAGGGTACAAAACTTCTACACCTTCTCCAGGCACACCATCCCACATTCACCTCCGTATTTTCAGCAGTTCACAGCTCCCAAAACCCAGTCCTTTTGGATTGTTAATGGAAGCTTCATTACATAACACAATTGATTACATCATTGCAATTAGTGATCAACTAAACCTTCAGCTATTCTCCCTTCCCTGGAGGTTGGGGGTTGCAGCTAAAAGTCTCAACCCTCTAATCATGCCTCTTTTCCATGATCACCCACCATCCTGAAGCTATGTAGGAACCCCTGCCTCCAGTCATCTCATTAGCATAAAAGAGGCATTCTCATTCCTTCAGAGATTCTGAGGATTTTAGGAACTGTATGTCAGAGGATAGGAGGAAATTCAAATATATATTTTGCAATATCACATATGCATATAATCTCCTTCATTTAAAGATTAGACTCATACTGTTGGGAAATAAGGGAAAGAAGGAGAGGGAAGAGAGGGAGAGAAGAGAGGGAAGGGAAGGAGAGGGAGATCTCCGACACACGTCAGCATGCAATCATCTTTTATTCTCCATTATCATTTGTCCTTCTCCCCTTTCTTCTATATCCTTCTATCTTTCTATATCCTTCCCCCCCCCCGTTACATATGATTTTAGCCTTTTATACCCGTACAGACAAAGAAGGCAAAAAGCCAACAGCCATGAATTCCCAGGCAAAGCAGACAAATCACCAACGGCAACGGCTAGGGCCAATGTGCAACAGCCAGATAACCACTCCTTGAACTGTATCTTAATCTAACCTAGACTCAAACATTTTGAGCTCTGTCCTTTCTCAGGGCCAGAGAAACATTCTTGTTTGTAAGCAATGTTCTCTCTATCTGTCTCTAACCTCTTGGCAGAAAATCCTGTTTGCAGGCAATTCCCACCAAGGACTACAAAGTCCCTAAGTGATAAGAGCACATGTAGTAAAAACTCCTGATTTCCCTCTTGGTAGAAAATCCTGTTTGCAGGCAGATTCCACCAAGGACTACAAGGTGTCTTGTTTGCAAGCACACCTGTAGCTAATAAGTTTTGATTCCCTACATCATACTATTTAGATTGCTTTGCATCTTCCTTTTCCACTTATTATTAGTGTTTTAACTTGTCACTTCTCTCTTTCTGATTTTAGATTCTCAATGTGTACTCCAGTGCTCAAGGGGATGAAACCAGTGTCACAGTCACAGAGAAGGAACTGGAATGAAAATTACATTAGTGCATGTTCCATGTACATGTTTCAAAGACTTGCCCAGATGGAGAAGCAAAAACCAGAAAGAAAGGTTGCCAGATTTAGTGAACCTGCTTCAAACACAAGTTCACCCTAGTCTCCCATTTTCTTATATTCTTATTAGTTCCTTTTAGTTATACATAATATTTTAGTGTTCATTTTAACATAGTGATAAAAGCATGGAATATAATTTGCTCTAATTCAGTTTCCAGTATTTCCCCTTTACCTTCCCTCCTACTCCACCTATCCCAGTACCTTTACTGATTTTTCTGTTATTTTCTTATAGTATTTTTTAACTAATGCCTTGTGAATATGTATGAAAGTTAGCTATTCTCCCATTTTGTTTCCCTAGTTGAGTGCAGCAATGATGAAACTGGTGAAGAACAGTGTAAAGGATATATGACAAAGGGTAAGGATGGGAAAATCTATGGTTTAACCTACAGAAAACAAAGGTATGCATTCTGTCATCATTGCACAGATTTGCCATGCAAGTTCAACTCATGCTTCCCACCATGTCATCTGGAGAAAAGAACAAACGGCTATGGAGGAAATAAGATATAAAATACAAGTAAGTGCATACTGTGCATACAGCAATGACTTCCTTTTTTTTTTAGTGCTATGCTTTTAATTTGTGCCTCATAATTCACATATTGGAAAATTTGTCCCTAATTTAGAATACTGAGAGGTGATGGGGTACTACCCTCATGAAAATATTAATACTGCTCTTGTGGGACTGGGTTAATTCTTGTGGAAATGAGTGAGTTTTTATTCTCCTGGCACTGGAATAGTTATAAGAGCAGATGGTTTTAAAGCAAAGTCACCCTCCTGTTTTCTCTCTTCCACATGGGCCTGCTTAGCTTTCCACTCAGCCATGTTGTGATGTAGCATGAGGTCCTTGGCAAATGAGTCTGCTTAACCTTGGATGCACAGTCTCCAGAACCATAAGCTAAATAAACTTTTTTTTTTATAAATAACCAAGTCCCAGGTATTCTGGTACAGCAATGGAAACCAACTAAGACATTTAGCAACTCTGAAATTGCAGGCTGCTTATATGTGGCTTAATTAGTGTAGCTTTAACCAATTCTCTCTTTATAAAGACTTAATTTACACCTCTTGTCAAATTTGAAATAAGGAATCAGCACTTCGAAAAATGATCTAAAGTTTGAAAATTTCTCTAATTTAGATGAATTTACCCCTACCTGGTGCTGGGAAAACTATAAATCCATATGTAGTAGACTGAAAATGAACTCCTATGCCTCACATTAATTTTAAGGGCTTTTTTCATTCCAAGTATAAAAGGGCTCTAATAAAATATCAATCCATCTCCATCATTTTCACAGGCAAAAATCCTGACTTTGAAGAGGCTGATTTATCCAAAGAAGCTGATTTATCCAAGGTTACAAGCCTGTCCCCTGCCTACCATTGTGCTTTGCATTCCAGCATTTTGTCCGTTGCCCCATCTGGTCAAGATATTTATTGCCTGGGGCAGAGAGGGAGTAGGAATTAGCCACTTAAGATTCGTGAGACCACTCAATTTCTCCAAATTTTAATCAAATCCCTTTTTTCTACTTAAGTTTTCAAATAAAATTGTTATAATCACATTAATTCTTTTCCTGCACACTCAACACCATTGGAGGACTTGGTTATTGTCAAATCCTAATTCTGCTTTCTTTGGGTTCCTCTGAAATTCCTTCAATGGAGAAGTCCAGTTACAGTTTCCCAGAGAAGATGAGGCAGGGCATCTCCAGAATCCCAAGGAAAGGCAATCTATATCTGGCAAGAAAGTCTCTTAGCAGTATCCTTTTATAAGAATTCTCACAGCTGATTACTTTGTATGGGGTTGTCCAAAGGTTACAAGAAAATGCAACAATATAAATAACAAACAATGAAAATAGAAATCACTTGTCAACACCACACTTTCTCTCTAGGCACAACATTTTGACCTAAGGCATTTTCTAGGCATGTATCAGATAATCTATACAACACTCAAATTTAAAGTGACACCTGTCAAGATCTTCAGGTGTGCCCTACCCCAAATGGTGACAAGGGGCAGTGAGGGAAAATTCCACTGTCCTTTCCCTTGATATTATTTGTCAAAAATTCTTGAATTGGTAACATTTGTTCAAAACTCATGTTTAAATATAAAATTTAATTGGGAAAAGTAAGAAACTGAGCTACAATCTCAGTCAAGCAGACAGTTATAGTGAAGGTACTGGACTATAGTCTGGATAAAATCATTACATTGCTCTGAAAATGTTCAGTGATTGATAGAAGTTGTTAGTCACCTAATATTGGTGTTTGTAACTGGTAATCACATATATTAAGTGGATTCATTTTATGCAAAAGTCCTAATCTCTGGAGAAATTCCAAACTAAAAAAATAGGGTTAGAAAGAACAATTTGAATGTGGTAATAGAATGAATTTCCACATACCCATAAACTCACCAACTCAAAGTAACATACATTTTATGGTAACAAGATCATGTTCTCAAGAAAGTAGAAAATTGCTGAGAGAGTTTACAAAAATCAGCTGCATTTGGAGTATACATCATGTGTATGTATGAATATCCTTCTTAACTATTTCCAGATTATGTAACAAGTCCAGGCATCTTGGTCACAGGGAAAAAACAAAAAAAAATTAAAAAATGAGTTTGACTATCATAATGTGATAAAAAAGAAGGAAGGAAAGAAAAATATCAAGTATAAGCAAAATAAGTAGCAGTGGTGTTCATGTAAGGTAATAATATATATTATTCAACAAATATTTAGTAAGTACCTACTATAACCTCAACAGTATTTTACACTTTGGAGATATAGTAACTAGAAAGAGAGACAACGTCCCTTATTTCAAACATGAAGAAAGAATGTTAATGGCTTAAGTGTGAATGAGGGAGGATCTGCTTTAGTTTGAGAGATTACAGTAGATTTATATGAGAAGGGACTTTTGAGCTTTGACTGGAATGACAACAAGGAACCAGCTCTGTTCAAACTATAAAACAGTGGATTACATGCAAACTGAAGGAAAGGTACAAAAGCTGTGTAGTTGGATGGGCATATGAGAAACACATGGGCATTTGAAAAATGTGAAGAAGGCCACTGTAGCTATAATGTAATGAATTAGGGGAGAGTGTTATACAATAAGATCAAAAAGGAAGGCAGAAATTAGATCTATAGGGGCTGAAGTGAGATAGAGTTTGGTTTTATTCTATGTACAGTGACAATAGGAAGCCACTGGAGTATTTTGAGGAGGAAAGAACTATGTGAATTGCATTTTTTGAAATATTAATTTTCTCAAAATCAATTAGATACATAAATATAAGACATGAAATTGTGAAACTACTACAAGAAAACATAAGGGAAATGCTTTAGGGCATTGGAATAGAAAGGAATTTTTTGGACAAGACCCCAAAGCACAGAAAACAAAAGCTAAAATAAATGAATGGAATTACATCAAACTAAAAAGCTTCTGCATAGGAAAAGAAACAACCAGCAGAGTGGAAAGATAACCTACAGAATGGAAGAAAACCTTTGCACACTATACACCTGATGAAGGATGTATGAGGAACTCCAAAAACTCAATTGCAAACCAAAACAAAATCTAAAAATGGACAATAGACCTTAATAGACATTTCTCATAGACAGGAAGATATACAATTGGCCAACAGCATATGAAAAAAAAATGCTCAATATCACTAATGATCAGGGAAATGTTAACCAAAACCACAGGAATATATCACCTCACCCCAGTAAGAATGGCTTAAAAAAGAAAAGAGAAGCCTGAAGCCAGCACAGTGGCTTATACTTACAATTTCAGGTACTTGGGAGGGTGAGACAGGGATATCACAATTTCAAGGTCAGCCTGGGCAACTTAGCAACACTCTGCCTCGAAATACATATATAAAGGGCTGGTGATGTAACTCAGTGATAGGGTACTTCCCTAACACAAGTGATGCCCTGACTTCAATCCTCAATATTGCAATAAAAAAATTAAATAACAAGTGCTGACGAAATTTCAAGTGAAACAAAATTTAGTATATTGAAATTTAACATGTTTCTTGATAATGTGACTATGATTTTATAAAGTTAAATTCTGATACTATAAGTGACTTGAATTTGTTTTATGGAAGTGATTTGTCAATGTAAACAGTAAAACTGTATTTATGTAAACTATGGCTGCCGAGATATTACTTAATTAGAAGGTTTTACTCATGAAACAGCAATCAACCAATCAATATTCTGCCTCCTTTTATCAAACAATAGTCATATGCAACACAAAACTTTTGAGTTAGTGTTACCTTACGTAAAAGGCTGATAAATAGTCCCCTAAATATTCAACCTGTCCACAAATTAGGCCCAGTTCTCTTACATAAAGGGTAGATAACATTGGTCACAGTTAAACTCTAATAATATAATAATAAATACTTCTGCCATTTTCGTGACTATTTAGTTTGAAACTTACCTTTTTTGTTCCTTGTGGAACAATTAATAAAACCATATGCATTACAATTTCCATCTCCTATAAATATTCAAAAAAAGAATGAGGAAAGATTTTGATTATCAAATTATCCAAAGTGCAATTCCATTAGTCAAATCAACACACAAGTGCAGATAAAAAGTAGGTCTCAGTGTCTGTGGGTGATTACTTAGAGAAGGATAGAAAATGTGTTAAATTAGTTTAAAGGCTGCTCTTCCTTTGGATGCTATATTGCAGCCTGTTCTTTCTTCCTTTCCTCCCTCCCCTATTCCCTCTCTTCCTTTCTTCCTTCCTTCTTTCTTCTTTTTCTTTAGTCTGGTTGAAGCTACATTAAAAGATGTCTTAAATCCACCTTGTATCACATGTACTGGTAATCTTTGTGGATAGCCTAAGGGAGTACATCTGGCTCAGTTTTCAAATCTAAATCTCCTTAATAGTACAGAAATTTAGAAAATCATCCAGAGAAGCATTTAGATATGCCCTATGCCTGCCGAGCTTGGGTAAGGGGTGCTTCACTTTGGGAAGCATTATAAGGACATCCACATTTTAGTGAGAAGTCTATCAAATTCATGTCTTCCCCCAGATTACAGGCAAAGGGAAATTCTCAGAGAGCTATATCAGGAAAGGTATAAGAATGGTACTATTAATCAGCAATTGATACATGTCTGAATAAAATTTGATCATTTCACATTTGGTCTTGGCTTGCGAAAGATGTAATTTGGGATTAAAAATAAACATACTGGAACATACATCCTGATCAGAAACATTCATATGCACAGCTGGAAACAGGCGCTGCAATCTGAAAGTATAATTAAGATTTACCATCTCTATTTATAGAGTACATGCATAGCAAATTCATTGTCTTTAAATGTGGAGGCTCAGAAAGTGTTGGGGAGAGAAAATATTAACTATGAATAAAATGGCATACAACATATCAAACAGTTATACATGAATTTAGGGTTAAAGAGAGCAACATGGGGGAAACAGAAGTACAAGTGAAAATCATACACACAAAGAAAAAAATGATATTTCAATGAAACCCAAGAAAACACTACTTAATGCTCTAAAACAACTGTTTATTTAAGTAAATATGTCTGCTGAGATACAGAGCATTATTTTAAACAAAACAACTATGGAAATTAAGAGGTCAAAGGTTATTGCAAGTGATTGATCTGCAAAGGTAATGAGCCCTTTTTCCCTAACAAACTCTAGTAGTTGGTAGTCATTAAATGAAGGGTTCTAACCCATGGACTTTCCATTTGTAGTTGTTGATAGGAAAAGCCTTGCAAGTGAATACAGTGCTGCTCTGAGAGTTAAAGGAATTTCAATTTTTCATTTCTTAAGCCTTTTATTGAATATTAATGATAATCAGATAAAGTAAATTTAAATGATTCACCAAATCAATTTACATTTTAAAATGCAGAAATTATGTGGCTGAGCTACTTGGATCAGATATCCTTGGGATTAGTACTTTGGAACATCCCTGGAGGAGACAATGCTGTGATTTCTTGTTTTGTGTATAGTTTATACTATTTTTTTCTTCTGTCAGTTGGCTAGCCTTGTAGTCATGTACTATAGTCAGTTCATAAAAAGTAGAGGAAAAAATCAATTACAGAGGTATTTCAGAAGGGATAGATTAAAGCCTTTTTTTTGGTTGTCTCAGCTTCTTCAACAAATGGATTTATAAAGAGCATTTTAGAACCATAACTAGTCCTGTTCCCCAGGCAGGCTCCTGAGGTTTGAATTCTTCTCTAAAGAAGGTATTAACTATTGTCTAGGATTATGGGGAATGCTAAACAATGTGAATCTTCTCCCCACACCTCTGATGGCACAGGGTTAAATTTAGCCTATGTACAGTTTCCTCTCATTTTATGTGCCTGATTTGGGGAGCACCCTAGAGGCTTTACTTGCAAGTATTCTTTTTCACACCCAAATGAGCACTATTTCCAGAGTTGTATGAAATAAGAAGCTATTGACATAGTCATTTACAGTTAAACACTTTCTTAGAATCTTTAATAATTTGGGTACTTTAAGATAATTTGATGCTTAATCGATGTTCAATGTTTGCCTCTTGAATGTAGTAACGCTATGGTAAATGGAGCGCAGCAGGGTTCTATTCGTTGCTTTTACTTCTGATGCATTAAGATCATCATGTATGTGAGGAATTAGAAAGAGCAAAGACGATAGATGCTGGTGGAGGCTGCATAGTACATGCCTTTAGGATGCATCTAAAATGAGAGCCTGCGGGAGGGAGATTGTTACTTCCCAAAAGATTCCCTGAAATAATCCCTAGGATTGTATATATACCTTACAAGAAAAAACAGACTTTGTCATGGTTGTTACTAAATTGTTTATTTTAAAATAGGGTTATTATCCTGGATTATTTGGGGGCTGGTAAGTGTAAGACACTGTAATCATGTGAGCCCTCAAAAGCAAAATAAATAATTAAAAATTATAGAAATCAGAAAACGAGTTTCAAATCCCACTAAGTTTTCCACACTGTTGATGACTTTGATGATGAAAGGAGCTATAAGCCAAAGAGGGTAGGTGCCCTAGAAGCGGAGAATAATGCCCAATTGACAACAAGCATGGAAATGGGGGCTCCATTCTTTAGCTGCATGGAACTGAATTCCACCAACAACTGAAATGACTCTGCAAGGAGTTTTTCCCCTAGAGCTTCCAGAAAAACCATTGGACGACAACTTGATGTGGACTTTCTGAGATTCCAAAGACCCAGGCAAACCCTCTTGCACTTCTGTTCTAGAAAACTTTCAGATAAATAATTATCTTTTTTAAGCAGCTAAAATAATTTCTTATAGTATTGACATAAAATTAATGTAAAGCTGTAAGTTGACACTAGTAATATATTATTATTCCAGAGTCATAAGATCTACCACTGTGTCTGATTCTTTTCTTTTGTCTGATAACTGCCAACCCACTCCATGAATCCTGAACTAGGGGTTTCTGGTCCCCCTTGATACTTGATGTTTCTTTTAATTGACATTTTTTGTTTCTTTGTTTGTTTTTTGTTTTTTTTATAGCATGGAAACCTCTTACGTTACTACCTCACTTTGCCATTACATTCTCACCATAGTCTATTATTACCAGATGCATGCAATAAAGTCACTTACTAGGTTTGCTCTCAGCCTCTGTTCTTGCTCATTAGTCACGTTCACAACAAACAATATTGCTTTCTCATGCAATATGGACAAAAATACAGAATTCAGTAAAAAGGGTCAAGTCCCCTTTTTTGTTTTGAATTTAAACATTTTATTTTGAAATATTTTTAGATTTATAGAAAAACTGCAAGACAGTACCACCAATGTATCTATCTTTTGAAATGGATTTGGAAGGCTGATTAGGAGTTTAGCAGATAATTGTTCTCAGATCATGAAATCAGTTGAATAGTGGTAGCAATAAACATGAAACTGGTCTAGATGTGACTGAACAGAAGAACACCATGACACCTCCCTAAGTTATTACATTGCAATAGCAGTAGCAACCTCACTTGCACTCTCATCTATTACAAGAGTATTAAAGAATGGATCATAAATTAAAACTAAAAAAACAAGTTGCTTAAAATGTAAAATAAAAGAAATATATAAGGATATAAATGCAGAATTTTCTTTAATTGTGTAGAAAATCTCTTTATGGAAGGGGTATAAAATATTTCTTAGTGTTTCTTAAATAGTTTTTAAATTGCCATTTCATAATATGGGTTTCCATCATCTTAGCATACTGACAAACTTCACTAAAATTCCATTTGATTAGATGTGTTATTATTTTTTTAAACTTAAAGAGTAAACTTGCTGCCTCTGTTATCTTTCTTGCAGGTAGAAGAAAAAAAGTATAGGTCATGATCTCTCAGAGGAATGTTTTCTTCTCATTTTTATGATTGAAGTGAAGCTGGCAAAAAGATGGTTTTGGCTCTGGCATGGGGAAAATAAATAAACAATTTGGGGGCCTGGATATAGAAAGGTGATGGAGGAATGTGGGTGCCAAGCTTTCAACTTGTAGAAGGGAAGGGATTAACTGTGTCCTTGGTAAGAGTTGTCTGTTGAGTCAGCCAGAAAGACTTGTTTCACTTTTTTTAATCCAGTGGTTTTCATTGAAAAGCTGTCCTGCCCAAAAGGTAAAGTTAAGTACTGTTCAAGAACAGGGAATTACTATTAGCAAATTTAGGGTCAGTTAGGGTCCTGTTTATAGTTCTTTTGTGAAGGTTAACCATTTTTTTAAACTTTACTCAGACACCATACTCTTTCTTCTTAGGACTTATTATTCTGTGAAAATATTGATTAAGGCTGAATGTTCCTGATGAAAAGGAAGCAGGCAATTCACTTTGTGTTAGTAAAATCCCTGGCTTCTTAAATTAAAGGACACAACTGGTTGTAATGAAGGGGAAATGGTACAAATTCAAACACATCATTACACTAGGTGATAGAAATGTAAACAGGACTCCAATGAATGCATCTCTTAATAACTCTGTTTTTTTAATTGATTGTCCCTTGATCTGGGATAGCTAAGCATCTAGATATACCAGGCTGCAAATGCTCAATTTTATCCATTACTTTCCTGAAGATTTGGAAGCAGTGTCCTCAGCTTGTCACTTTGGTCCTCCTACTTGTTAACTCATCTTAACCAAGTATGATCCATGGGTAAGTGATGAAGAAATTTGAAGATCTGAGAATAACAAGAAACCTCTTCATTCTTTGTCTGAATTGTACCTTAAATAGAAGCACAATGGGAGCTACCAAGGACAGCTCCAAAGGTGGTTTGAGAAAGAAAATGCAGTCCTACTACAAGAGCTCAACTAATCAGATTTTAAATTTGACTGTCTTAGTAGCTTTTTCCCTGGAAGAGGCTTTACAATTGCACAACATTGTGTGGTGTGAATTTACAGAGATTCTTAGATGAGGTAGAGGTACCTACTAAGTACCTCAACAAGTCCACCACCCACTTTTGAAAGCTCTAGAATTTTCAGAAATGTTCATTTTCCTTTAATGCTACATTCCTGACTCACTTCCTTACCATGGCACCTTGTTTATTTTAGATCATTAGGTATGGATAACTTTGCAATTTTCTGTCTGGCTGTGCCCATGATGTCACAAATAAGTCTGCATGTCTAGAATGTGAGGAGGGACAAGTGGACTTTGAGCTCTAAAGGACAAAAAAGGAAATGTAAACAAAACATCTTCCTCAATGGCAAGGGAGATGATGAAAAAGTAGATGAAATAGTAAAAAAAAAAAACAAAAAAAAAACAAAGGCAGATTACCCATATATTGCATTTAAATAGTACCCTGTGCCCTTGTATGATGTTGTTATTTTTCCCCTAATGTCTACTTGATAGAGATATGCAGTTATCACCAGCAGTGGGAACATTGAGAGAGATTCAGGTCAATTGGGGGGAAAGCAGAAAATGCTATGTAATGAAAAGGTGAAGGGAAGGTCTGCATGAATTAAAAAGCAAAAAGAAAAAAAGGCAAGCCAACAAGCAGAGGCAGAGCAAAGAAAGAACACTTCATATAGTGCGGAGGAAATTAAAATATTGAGACAGAATAAGTTTTCATAGTTTGGAGAATAAATATAAATGTACAGCAAAAAGCACAAGCAAAACCTATGTACCTTGAGGCAACTGGAGAAAGTGTCAGAGACTAGGGCCTTCCACATGACTGGCCTGGGGCCAAACAGTGTTGGAGCTGTTTTCTTTTGTTCTTCTTCTTTCTTGTAAGCACTTGCCCTCTATCATCCTTGGGGCCCTCTCTCTTGCCTATGACAGCTAGCTAATGTGGTAAACAAATTCACAATGATGGATTAAAGATGCAGAGAAAAGAACACAGGCGTAAGTGTCAGACAATCCTGGGCTCAGATCTAAATTCTGCTTTTTGCTTACTTTATTTCTTAGTTGTGTTGTTTTCTTGAAATATTTTATATGATGTGTTTTAAATTGGCATGGTCATGTACACAATACTGCGCTGCTGTGGATTAATATAAGGTCTGTAAAGTATATAAAAGTATACCTTGGATATAGTAGTTGCTTAATAAATGGTGTACCTCTTCCACACTTAAGTATACTCTTCTCAAGATTATACTCATACTTTCATGTGAATCTTCAATAAATTATACTTAAGGAATATCAAGTGTATTTCAAGGAGCCATGGATAAGATTTTATTTCATTATCATTGCTGACCTTTTTCAGGGTTATACAATGCTGAGTTTAATGTTCATGCTATAATAAACAGTTTCAGTTAACCTCAAATGACCCTATAAGTTGACACCATTATATTTACATTTTATGAAAGAGGAAACTAAGAGGTTATAAGAATTTGGACAAGTTCACAGAGCCAGAAATTTAAAGAATCAAGATTTTCATATTCAACTTAAATATAATGGCTTAAGAAACTTTCTGTGCTGCTCATGGAAAAAGGCTCTCCTGCAAAGGTCACCAAGGTGCTAAGTGTTCACACTTGGCAAATGGCTACTTTATTCCTGCTCAGATGATTAGCCAACAAATTAAAATGGTAAAGGTTAAAGTCCATAGTAATAAAAATAGCTGCCACTTGTTGAGTACCCTGTGCCAGGCACCATGCTGTGTACTCTTGTGTTCAGGATCTAATTTAATGCTTATAACAATTCTGTAGTGTGAGGTTGATGTCATTGCCATTTTACAGGTGAAAATTCAGAGATGTAAAGGGTCAAGAAAGTTGCTCAGCAAAGATGTGCCACTAGATTCAAACCCCTGGCTATTTTCTAGGCTGTATCAAATATTGTGCATCTCTCCCATGCATGACTGTGCAATAGAGAGCAGTTCTGCTTGCTCTTCCCCTGAGTGCTATGGCTCAGTTGGAAGGTTCAAATCTAATTCTCAATGCCTTTTTCTAATAGTATTAACTTGTACTAATCAGTGGGAGTACTTGCTTGAAGGTGTCACTTTGGAAGTAATGACTTTAATGTTTTCAACAGCAGAAGGGAATTTCATAAGAGTTTCTTTTTCTTTTTTCCCTTTTCTTTCTTTTTTTCCTTTTATTTTGGTATGAGTCATACTGATGGAACGTTTCCCTGAGACCAACTACAATTTGACTCTATCCACAATGGTAATAAAATAGCATAATGGTTTACAGGGAAAGATCTGGGTTCTATATTTCTGTTTTATTTTGGATTCATTTATTGAAGTTTTGAATAAATTTTTTCCAGAATACACTGACATGATAAGTCAGAGTTCATCTCCTAAGTTCATATAATTTGTAAGGACTGAGAAACTACATGATGCCTGAAACTGTTCAACATTAAGAACTCAATCATGAGGAGGATAGGTTATATTTCCACTCTTAGAGAGATTACTAGTTAGAAATAAGACCTACCAAATTCTATTTCTCATTCATTCATTCATTCATTCATTCATTTATTCAGTAATTCGTTTATCAGGTATTTATTGAGTATGTGCTATGTGCCAGGCATTTTATTGTGTGTTATGGATGAAGACAAATGGCGATTCATATTTATAGAGCACTTATGTGCTCTACTTAAATTACATAACACGTATTAACTCATGTAATCATCCCAGCAACCTTCTGAGGTAGGCAATATTATTATTTTACTTTGTAGATGACAAAACTGGAGATACTAACATGTCAAGTACCCTGCTTAACGTCAAGGTGATGGAGACAAGATTTGAACTCATACAGTCATTTCAGAATAACTCTTAGCTACTGTGCTAAACTGATCACAACAGTTAATAATAAATAGTTCTTCCTGGGCATGGTGGTGCATGCCTATAATCCCAGTGACTCGGGAGGCTGAGGCAGAAGGATCATGAGTTCAAAGCCAGCCTCAACAACTTAGTGAAGCCCTAAGCAACTCAGTGAGACCCTGTCTCTAAATTAAATACAAAATAGGGCTGGGAATGTGGCTCAGTGGTCAAGTGACCCTGAGTTCAATCCCCAGTACCCCCCAGAAAAAGAAGTAGTTCTTGACTTTGAAGAACACAGTCTAGTAAAATAGACCAAAATTTAAATCAAGAAGTTTTAACACACTATGATCCACAGCATATAATTTACAGAATATCATAAGAGTATATTACAGGGCTCCCTAACATAGTGTTTCTAAATTAACATCTAATCTGAGACTTTAAGAATGAATGTGAAATATCAAGGCAAAGACAGAAATTAGATGGGGGTGTGGGTATGGAGGGGAAGAGACTCACTAGGGAGAGTGCTCCAGGTCGAGGAAACAATGTACCAAATGGAAGTTAATTCATTATGACTAGAATATTGATTTACTGGGGAGATGGTATGAGCGAAAGTTTTAGATCATGCAGGGTTATTAGATCATATTAAGAATATTTTGTCCAAAGTTCAATATGAATCCACTGAATAAATTTGTGTAAGGTAGTGAAAATGGTTAACATTTTTTCATATTACATTTTTAAATGATTGCTCTGGTACTAGTGTAAAGAATGGAATTAAGAAGTAAGGCTAAGTAGAAAGTTATTTTTATAAGTCTGTAGCTGAATATGTGATACACACTTGAACAGTTCCCATTTCCTTCTTGGAAATTTTCTGTTATGACAGTTACCCAAACTTTCTGGTTTCTGTGTTCTTACTTTTTTCTATCCCCCAAATATATATGTAACCAGCATGATAAACATTTTTTTCAGCTTAAGATCTACTTCTCATGATTGTTTCCAGAATAACCAATCAGTTTATTTTTATAGTTCTTTCTATTTACATTTTTTTATTTAGAGAAAATAATCTGCTAGTTGGATAAAAATACGCTTGTTTGGCTCAGTGTGAAATAAACACTTTTCCTTGGTGTTAGTCTCATTATACAGGTAAAGTTCTTAAAACACAACTGAGTATGAAACAGCTTGGTGTAAGACAGAGCTATTATTCAAGTCTCGTCATCTTGTTTTACCCACTCCTTCTAGATAAGATGTTGCATGTTGAACACATTTGTTCACAGATGAAGATGCTGAATAAGCCAAAGGTACTGCTGGGAAAGGCAGAATATAGAATTCAAATAGTTGTGCAAGATACTTGCTTGAATTCCATTGCCAAAGCCAATTATTGTACCTTGAATACATATAAATATGATTCAGCAATGGTATATTTGATATGTTCCCAAAAGATATCAGAACTTCTAGAATCTAGGTGAGAATAAGAGACAAAAGGAAAGTTGTGGTACATTAAATCTGCTATTCATAGCACTTTAGGTATTCTTACCAAGTTGTTGGAGGCTGTATGCTGAGAGGGTGTTTTGCCATAAGTAGCACAGCATGCTGACTGAAAATATTTTATGCCTGAACTCAAGTTATTCTAGAGCTTACCATCATTACTGCAATGTACATATACATGTAGGCACTTTATCATTCAAACTTGCCATATCTTAATTTTAACAGTAAAACATCTGAAAAACAGAAGGGGCATTCCTTCTTACCTTAGAATTCAGAGTGTAAATGCTCACATTAAGCAGAGAAAGGTATTCTATTTCTTACTTATCCACAAAGAGTTACAAAGCACTGCCTTGACCATTACTTGTGTCTGACAATTGGCAGTACTGTGGCTCCCTGAGGCCAAGGTGTCCTTTAAGGACCAGTGGAGTCACCCATGCTGCTTTGTGTCTAAACTAATCTTTGTGTCTATGCCCTCGGCAACTTATCAGCACTACACCAACTGTCAGAAGAGCTGTGACAAAGACATAGAAGTAGGCTGCTCTTCAGGAGAAATAATCAATTTCACGGTGGCTCAACTTGTTCCCTGAACAACCCCCTTTCTCTACCTCTGTATATCCCATAAACTAAAGAGTTCAGCACTTTCCTTTTTGTGAGGCATATGTAGGAAGTAGAGGAGTATGATGGAAAAAGCAGAAGATCAGGATTCCTGCCTCTTCTCTGTGTGACACTTGCAAGTCACTCAACTTTTTGGAGCCCCAATTTCCGCTTTTCACATATATGTATATGAACGTATACATATATGTGAATGATAAGAAAAATAGTTATTGCCCTGCATGGTTATTGAAACATAGAGATAATTATGAAAGCAGTTTGCAAATACTAAGTAAGTATAGTGACTGTGATTCTCTGTGACAGTTTCCCCATCTGATAAATGAAAATTTTGGAAAGGATGACTTCTAAATGTCCATAGAATTCTGATGCATGAGCATCCTAAAAATCACATAATTATCCTGTTGTATGAAAAACATTTACCGAGACTATTTTGCAGTCAAAATGGAGTACTCAAAAAAGTGATAATATGCTGATGGCTTTAGGGGAAAGTAGACTAGGAGAAGAGAGTGATCAAATTACAAAAAATGTAAAATGCAAGCAGATGGAGACAAGTGACTTACAGATTTAAGCATAAAGGGAAAGAGGTAAGGAAACTGAGAATGAAGAAATGAGAAAACCTCTTCCCTCCCAAGAGTTTGCTGTAAAAAGTAATCAGGTGCATTTCAGGAAGGAAGAAAAGTCTGTGAACACCAGACAGATGATAGTTATTTAACCGCCATTACTACAATAACAGAGGTTCAAATAGGCTGACAGGATATTGAATAGAATTCAGTGGAGATGGATTCTGCCAGGCCAAGGGATCTGGGGACAGAGCTAACTCACAGCCTGCATAGCATGATACTGCAGCTGTGTAATGAATAGCATCTACAGTGGCATAGGAATTAGCTGTTTTAACCCACGTTGGTAAGTATTTGGGAACATAGACGATTGGCACAGAAGGGCCTGGCCTTTTTCCTTAAAATTTGCACAGGGACCTGTGGATGGTGGAGGAAGTTCTTCTTAATAATATGTGAACAAATTTAAGAGAATAGTAATGCAAAATTCATCTGTTAAATTTGTTGTGAACTTGCTATTTGTTCATGCTTGGTGCTGGAAGTATAGGACTGAATAAGAGTCTGTCATGGAACTTACATTCTAGTTGGCAGAATGCAACAGTAAAACAACTATTAAATGAAATGTATAATATAATAAATGGTGATAAGCAATGTGGGGGAAAATAAAGCTAACAGAGATAGGGAATACATGTGGAGCCGGTTGGAAGACTTGAAATTTTACATCAGGTGGTAAGAATTGGCATGAGAAGGCTGCATTTGAGTGAATACCTGAAGGAGGTGAGATTAAATGTTGAGATATTTTGGGAAAGAAATTCTAGCCAATTGGAATAGTAAGTACAAAGGACCTTGGATTATAAGTGAGCAAGTTCAGGAAACAGTTTAGAGGAGGTTAGTGTGGTTGTAAAAGAGCAAGCAATGAGGAGAGTGCTAGGGAAAAAAAACACCAGAGGTCAGATTAAGAGGACTTATGGGCTATAAGGGCTTTGGCATTTAATATGGGTGAGATGAGAAGGTATGTAAAGTTTGTAAGTGAAGATATGATATATAATGTACAATTTAAGAGGATTACTTTGTGGTATCATGAATACACTTGAAGGATGCAAGAAGAGGAAGCCTTGAGACCAATTAGAAGATGATTACAATACAAGATGATTACAATTAAAAATGACAGATGATGATTTGGCGACAAAGACAGTAGTGATAGAGGTGGTGGGTGGTTGAATTTTGTACATATTTTAAAGGTAGAGTCATCAGGATATGATGACAAATTTGATGAAATGTTAAAAAACAAAAAGATCTAAGATAACTCCATAGTTTTGGCCTTGTGAGTAGAAGAATGCAGTGGTAAGTAACTGAGATGGGAAAAATAGTTAAAGGAACATGTTTCTTAGGGATTTTTCAAGGACTCAGATATATTGTTTTCATTCAAGTAGACATGGCAGGTAAACAATTATCCATGTAGTTCTGATTTTAGGGGAGAAATACAGGTCAGGAATTTGTGAGTCATTAGTATATAGCCTGAGTGAAACTGGCAAATAAGGAAAAATAATATATCCTAATATGTGCAAGGACTAATACTTGAGTCACTGTAACATTTAGGAGTCAGAAAAATAAAGCACATATTAGTTAAGTAAACATTAGTTGCTCTAATAAGCAAAGGTTAAATATATCAAGAAAACAAACATATCCTGCTCATGTATGTTTCCAAATGGGATGAAATGAGTTGTTTTCCCCATGTTCTCATGGTTCTGTTCTTCTTAATACCTGGCTTCCTTGATCAAAGAATTAACATTGATCACAGTGCATCAGACTAGTAGAAAGGAATTAGTTGAAAGATTGTGATTGGGAATATTTTGAAAGTGCTCCATATAAGTGGTATGCATTTTCCATTATTCGAGACTCATTGGCTACAATGAATTGCAAGGAAAACTAGGAAATGCAGTCAAACTGTATGCTAAGGAGGAAGAGGAAATGGGTTTCCACAAGGATAAATTATCAAAGAAAGCTGAAAATGATTAACCAGTCAAATAGATCATGGTATCCAGAACCAAGGAAGATCATTTTTTTTGGAAGGGGAGAGTGATACATTCAGTAAAATGGATGTGGGATAGATAAATAACAATTAACTGACTGCTTTGGAAAGCGATAAGTCAAAAGGAAACTTTTCAAGAACAAAGAATGGATTTGATAACTGGAACAGATTCAAGAGAGAAGGAAAAGAGAGATGTTGAAGATAGTGAATGTGAATATTTATTTCACAAAGTTTCTTCGTACTTTCTACCAGCAATGCCCATTTGATTCCTGGGATTTTAAATAAGTAGTTCTACAAAAGCAAATGTATTCTTGAGCTTTGAATATGAAGATTGAGACAAGTTTCTTGACGTTACCTAGAAAAGACTGTCCAGTCAGTTCTTCAAAACTGAACTAAAACTAGTACTACAGTGATACAGAAATTGACCTTTCCTAGATTATAGATTACTTTCTGACATTAATAAAGATATTCTTGATAGAGTAAATGAAAACACAGGTTGACTGCAAACCATATGAAGGTTCCATCTACTCTTCTTTGTGAGCATAGATTGAACCAAAACTTATTTTTAATCCAATCCTGTGAACCTTAGGTCAATGGAAAAATGAAAAATTCCCAGTAATAATTCTTGCATAACTCTTTATACTATCTATTAAGAGATTGAATCCCTGAGAAGGGAAGTGATGTATCACTGGTAATTCATGAATAGAAGATTTAAACTTAGGACTCCTGATTCTTAGACAAGGCTTATACACTTCAGTAATAATACTGTATTACTTATGTTAATCAGCTTATTTTTACTATAAAAATATACCTGATATAATCAATTTATAGAGGACAGATTTATTTTGTCTCATGGTTTCAGAGATTTCACTCCATGATTACCTGGCCATGCTGCTTTAGGTCTGTGGTAAAACAGTGCATCATGGTAGAAGCAGATGAAGAAGGCCTATTCCCCTCATAGCTTCCAGGAAGGAAGAAAGAGAGAGAGAGAGAGAGAGAGAGAGAGAGAGAGAGAGAGAGAGATAAAGAGATGTCTTGGGGTTCAATATTCCCTACAAGGGCATCCCCCAACCCCGGTGACCTTAATTCCTCCCACCAGGTCCCACCTTTTATTGGCACCACTCCCCAAAATGCCAAGACTGGCAACTAAACATTTAACACATGGGCGTTTAGGGGATGTTCAAGATTCAAACTATTGGAATGCCACATAGAACAATTTACACCCATACATATTTATGATTTTCTATCAGACAAAGGAAATGCATAATTCCTTGGGTATTACCCATAATTTTTCCTTTCCATACATCCAAGTGAAATTAATAAAGGAGGGGATAAACTTGATTTCACTTTAATTCATTTAAAAAGCAAACACTTTGTAAATAGTTTTACTTTAAGAGGTATTAGTAACCCTTATGACACCTTTCACACTGTCTTTGAAACCTAAATGATACCCATTTCTGCCTTTTGGTTTTAAAACAAAAGGATGCATGTAAAATAAAAAAGAGTTTTTCAAGCATTATAGTACAGAATCTCAATGTTCTTCAGTAATCTGAATATTTATTTTACCTGAGGGTTTACCTGAGGATTGGGTTTAGGCTATCTCTAATTGCCTGGAACCCATGTAAATGTCCTCAGAATTTCCTTTAATTTTGATTGGTAAGGCATTGTCTCTTAGAATACAAGGTAATCAGTAGTCTATTTATGGAATAACTGTGATCCATTGGCCAAGAATGGCAATATGGACTTAAGAATGACCATCACAAAGTCTACTTTAAGTAAAGTGGACTTACCCAAGACAAAAGGCCTCTTATTTGAACAAACAACATGAAATGCACATTGATTCCCGGTAACAGAATCCAATGAGAACAATTTGTAATTATATAATTTGGTTAAGTGAGTAGTAGCTATATTGATGATAAATTACAATATAATGCAGTACTCACTCATTATTCTTAGCAATCTCATATGCTAAAATTATATATAATATCTTTGCATCCCAGAGAAAGAAGTTGAATTTTCAGCATTTGACATATTGCATAGTAATGTTATTTATTTCAGCCTAGGGTACTGGACTATGTATCATCTCTGGAGATCTTAGAAGGGAGCTATCAGGAAGGCCAAAAGCAAGTAATCTTGGTTGGTACTGACAAAGAACTTAATTACTTGGTGCTAATCATATTTGGTTTGGAAAGCAAATAATATCATCATAAACCATTAAGTGGTTAATGTACTTAAAAATTGTTCTCTAAAGTGTTAAAATGAATAAAAATGGCAATCCTCCTTTAAAGAATAATTTGGCAGTTAATGGAAAGATTGGAAAATGTTATATTTAGTTAAGAAGAGGATTTTCTTTGTAGATGAAACATTCATTAAACATGAAAAAGAAATTGGAGACTAGGTTAGTTGGAGAGGATTGGGTTGAAAGCAAACCATATCAAGTGATTTTGTTACCTGGGTATCAAAACTATCATTAGAGGGCAAGGGTGATAAGATCTTGAGAAACATGAGGATAAAAAGAATCAATGTTATGATTCATCTATTTTCTGTGTCCTTCCAACCTGGTAAAGGGCAGACCAAGAAAAGGAGGATACAGAGAAAAAACAGTTTAAAATTTTACAAAAAATAAAAATAATGGGAGATAACCACCTAAAATCAGTGTAAACAATCAGGAAAGCAAGTGGGTTCCCAATTAATATCTGCTATGGAAGATAGTTGATGCGGAACATTGGTATCAAAGCTATAAATTGCTTGCTTTTGCTACCACAGAAGTTACTAGACTCATAGGCCTCTCTGTAGATCCCGGAAGCATATTAGGAAAAAAATATCCTCTTTCTTTAAGTCTAAACAAAAATCATGGCTTAGTTAACAAGTATATCAAAGCAGCTGATTTTAGTGAGACTGATGAATTGCCTTGTACATAGATTTCCTACTTCTTTTAATCTTGCTCCAGTCATATTTTTCCTTAGGATTCTGATACCTAGATACCAATTTGTGTTATTATTTTATATAATAGATCAAAGATTTATCTTTCATACCTCTTATGTACACACCTCCAAAGAGAGTCAGAATAGACTTGCTACCCTGAGTAATTACTTAAATTTTAGTCATTAGAATTAAAAGGATCAAAATAGTCTCTGGTGAAGGAATGGTAAATATTTGATACATATGATACCACTTATCTTCTTCTGCCATGGATGTGACAAATCAATCATGGAATTCTTTTGGATGAGCCTGGAAACAGCCTCATTCTTAGAAGTGCCCAAACAACTACTATAGAGCAATTGAAATTGCCATATAAAAAGAAACATATGTGCCGTCCCAGCTCTAGAAGGTGTGCTTTGTGAACAATAATCAACCTTATTATATTATGACAAACTTTGCAGAAGTTATATCTTTTTGTAATCCAAAGAAAAAATGTATGTCTTCGAAAAGTTTCAATTTTAGACATTTGAAAATAATTTAAAAAATGGGGTTGTGATTAATAGTACCATTTCACTTAACATCCTTATCTAATTCATTGGTAAATGCATGGGCTATAGTTTGGATATGGTATGAGTTTGTTCCCCCAAGTTTTACATGTTGAAATCTTAGTTCCCAGTGTGATGACTTGGAGGCGATGGAGCCTTTATGTGTTGGGACCTAATGGAAGGTGGGATAAATCATAAGGAAAATGCCTTGAGAAGGGATTAATATAGGTTTGGGGGGACCTCAGTTAGTTCCTGTGACAATGATTGTTTAACAAGAGTCCTCCTGATCTATGAATCCAGGCTTCCTGTTTTACTATGTGATCTCTCTATTTCACATGTGCTTCCATCATAATGCCATCCACCATGTTGTGATTTAGCCAGAGGCTCTCATCAGAGAATCTCCATAGCTGTGAATCTCCATAGCTGTGAATCTCCATAGCTGTGAACTAAATAAACCTCCTTCATTTTAAAGAATGCACCCTTGGACATTTTGTTCTACAATAGAAAATAGAATAATATAGCATTTGTTTCAGAATGCTATTCCATAGGTATTGTGAGAAAAGAAAAATATAAGTTTCTAGAAATTGTTATTGAAAATGTTCTAAAAATGCTCCTTTAAAAGAATATTCATTGACTGTTCTTGTTTCTTTTTTACCTAACTTATTCACCAACTTATGATTATTACTGTTGAATCCTTGAAGAGTTAAAGAAGATAATAATTACCTGAAATATTACTTTTATTATTTGTACTCCTAGCAGTTATAATGCTTTCTTCCAAAGATAGTTTTCTTTCAAAACTCCTTAATATTTGTGTGTTTGTGTGTGTTTGCAAATTTTAATTCAGGAATGGAATGAAAAAAAAACAGCATGCAGTGTAGTTTTCCATTAATATTTTTGATTGGCATCATTTGCAGTTTATACCCTCCATTTAGTAGTTCATTAGCTTTCTAGGAAAACCAGTCCTATCTTCTTTGGGTTCTCATACTGCAGTACATTGGAAAACTAAACCTTTCTTCTTTTCTTTTCTCTTTTTTGTGGTATTTACAAATAATAATCTGCCTCTATAGACTCCCTTTACTTGGTTTCACATAAGATGCAACTTCTTGTTTTCCAACAGAGCTAGCCCAAAGAAAAACCAGTCAGTCATGGTTTTAAATCCTAAACCCATTTTCCTTTTGCCCCTCATATTCATTGCTCTCCTCATTGCACCATATATTCCTTCTTTCCTACACTAGTTAATTTGTGTTCTCATACTCTCCTGTGACTATCTAGGTTCTTTGACTAGGATACTTTATTCAGAGCTGTCCTGCCTCTCCTTTTCATCCCCTTCTCCCATTAAAATAAATCTTTCCACTGGTTTATACTTTAAAGTATTCCTGTAATATTGAAGTCAACTGGTTACATTAATTAATAATATGTGATTAGTGCCTACTTTGTATGGTTCTCTGACATTAACTTAATTGATTTGGGATTCATAACATTTTAGGTCAAACTAGTGGGTTAGGGGGTTTGAAAGTACTACTCCATAATTTCAGTTAACAAGTTACCTATGTCAGTGGGGTGTGATGGCACACACCTATAATCCCTGTAGCTCAGGAGGCTGAGGCAGGAGGATTGCAAGTTCAAAGCCAGCCTCAGCAATGGCAAGATGCTAAGCAACTCAATGAGACCCTGTCTCCAGAAAAAAATACAAAATACAGCTGGGGATGTGGCTCAGCGGTTGAGTGTCCCTGAATTCAACAATCATTGGTACAAAATAAAAAAAGGGAGGGGGTGCTACCTATGTTGTGTCTATTGAGCAAACTGGTAACATTTGATTATCGGACTTGAATATTTCAGGAACAAATGTATTATTAGTGCAAAGATTCCACAAAGGAATTACCAGAAAGATTATGTGAGAAGGAGGAGAATGCTAAACTAGGAGTAAAAAGATTTGGGTAATAGTCCAGACCGTTCCACTCACTGGCCATCACACTGGGGAACTTGGTTTCTTCATCTTTCTTCATCAGCATCCTTCAAGCAGTTGTTAAAAGTTTTCACTGAAACAATGTAGATTAAAGCACTTCGAAAATCTCCAAGGACAAGAGCAATCAATACAACTAATTAATACTATTGTGAGAAACAGCCAACCTGTCACCTCCAATGTTTTCATAGATTTTCAAACAAATAAAATTCACATCTTCTTCCAAGAGTCTACAGGTGTGGCTTTTCTAGCTTACATAATTTTTTGCTTGCTTCCTTTCTCAAGAAAATATCATTGACAATAGGCACACATATGGATACAAGTATTTTATCAGTGTGGTGACAGCTTGACATAGAGATTTGAAATTTATGACAAAAACTTAGTGCTTTCTGCAGCTGTTTTGTATTCCAATTCCCAGGGTATTCAAAATGCTGAACTTTAGATAAGCACCAAAATCTCATGAGGCCAGCCAGTTGGTCAGGCCTCTCTGTGTCACATATTTCCAGCATTTTTTAAGTTTTCTATGCTATCTCATCAGTATTCAGATTTATTTGTTGAAACCAAATGGTACCCTGCTTGGTATCTCATGACTTACTAGATTGAGTTTCAGCAGTCAGGGAGAGAGCTTTTTCCTGTATAGTGATGTATGTAAAGTCAAGTAGTCCTGTAAAACTGAATGGGAAAGAGGAGAGAAGAGGAAGGAAACATCAAGGAAGGGGAGGAAAATTGAGGATAAGATAGAAACTATGGAGATAATATTTCTTGACCGCCAGGCAACAGAGCTTGGGAGTCAACTGTACTTGAATTTTAATGGATCCTAGTTGTGTGGATTTGAACAAATTACTTAACTTCTTAGATTTCTCATTCAGAAATGGAATAATTGTTAGTACCTAAAATCTGTGCAAGAAATGAGACAATAAATGCAAAAGACTTAGTACAGCACCTGTTACATAGCATAGTTGACACTTTCAAGTGCTTATTCAATCATTAAGTCATTTAAACAAACACATTTTGAGTGTCTACTATATTCCAGGTCTAGTTTCAGGTGTTAGAACAGATTAGTGAAAATAAAACAAGTCAAATAAAAACAAAACAAAAGTACTAAAATGACTGACCTTGTAGCACTTACATTCTAGGAGGGAAGACAAAATGATAATAAATAAAATGGATGAAAATAAAATATGGTAAGGGAGTTGTGGAGATAGTTTGGGTGGGTAGATACTACCATTTGTATACAGATCAAGAAAGACCTAAATGACATTAGAATAGAGGGTCTTGGAAGTAAGCAGATGTCTAGAGGATAAGCATTCCAGAGAATAGTTGTTGCAAATGAAGATCCTGAGGAACCAGCATGTTTGGTGTAGAAGCCAGAACAATGATGAGATGGAGAGTGTCAGGAAAGAAAGTCAGAGAGTTAACACAGAAAGAAATTACATGGGGCCCTAAGGGACACTGCAATGAGTTTGAAGGGTCTTAGGTTGCAGAATGTAAAACATGATTACTACCATTTTTTTCTATTCACTATTTTATTTATTTATTATTTTTTACAGACTTCATTTTTTTTTATTTTTACAGACTTCATTTTGATTCACTGTACACAAATGGGATACAACTTTTCATTTCTATGGTTGTGCATGATGTAGATTCATACCATTCTTGTTAATCACACATGTACATAGGGTAATGATGTCTGTCTCATTCCACCATTTTTACCATTTTTAAGAACATATCATAGAAGCCAAGGGTGGATATAGGGAGAACAGTTAGGGGGCTTATGCAATAATAGCTGAGAGGTGACAGTGATTTCAACCATAGTGGTGGCAGTGAGTGTTAGGAAGTGATCAAATTCTATAAATCAAGATACATGGTCAGTTTTGATCAGAAGCTTAACTATCATGGAAAAATGGGAATATTCCATATGAATTAGCCCATCACTGAAATTTTGCAGTATGATTTGTGATCAAGCCACAACAAATTCTATTCTGCATTATTTTGCCATTCTTCATCACTGTTCCTTGCTTCATTTTTGGGGGGTTGGCAATGGTCTACATCAAAGTCCTGACATTCTTAAACTCTTTCATTCTAATACCATTAAGTGGCACTCTTAGTGCCAACATTTTTTCCACTCAGTACCACTTTGCTCTATTATCCAGTTTTGGAAGCTATGCCACTTCTGCCTCATTTTCTCTTACTAAGTTTGTTTTATCAATGCCTTTTGTAGTCACAATAATGTGAAATGGGTCAGTGGAAGTGGGAGTCAAGCTGAGTGGGAGGTGATTCTCTGGAAAATTGACATTGGGAAAGTCACATCATCTATAGATTCAAATTTCTCATCTGTAAAAGAGTGGGTTGAATTTATGAGTGTTAAGATCTTTTGCAGCTCTCCAGTTCTGATTCATTCAATGATTCACTCATATTCAGACCCTCATCAACACTTTATATATATATTTAACATTTTAATATCTATAATTTCATCCTTCAATCATTTCACACCTTTATTAGATGAAGAAAAAAAGGACTGGAGATATTCTAAGAAACTTTTCCAAGGTCACTTGAGTGAGTTACTGAAAGAACTGGTTCCAGATCCCAATTTTGCCGTGGCACCTTAAACAACAATCATTTGTAGGTGGTACCAGTCCAGTTACTTGTAAGGACTCAATTACCATTCACTGCTTTTCTGAAGTACTCTATTAGAGAACTGAGATATTTTCCTTAAAATGTATTACACATGAATGTGTAGCAGTCAGCTGAGACAAGCAATACCACAAGACATTGTGTTTATGCCATAGTCTTCCTTAGTTGATTAAGGTAGAAAATGCCCCCACTCAAATTATTCATCTGCAGTTTCCCTGGTACTTGGCACACTATTTTTCTCAAATGAGGGGCACCTTTGTTACATTTGAAAGGTTAGCTCTTTTCTTCCTTCCTGCAGTTGCTAACCCTCTGCAGTTTTTATAGCTCTTCCAGATGGAAATCTGAATTAAATATTAATGCAGGTGGTATTATTTTCAGCCTGACTACTGCCCAAAGGCTGTGTTGATGACTGCAAGGGGCTAGCAGAGGTTCTAGAGCTGGTTATGCCCTGGTGATTGCTAATTAGATATAAAAGTTGGAGAGTAAACACATAGTTTAAATGCCTTTGCACAAATGGGGTTCTACTTTGTCTCCTGGGATGAATTTAAGCTCTGCATGAGAGAGATTACATTTTTGCTAGAAGTGGCTGACTTTCTAGGTAATTAATCCAACATACAACTGAGAACACATCTAATGCAGGCAGGGTAAATCTAAGGTTGAGCCATGTTGACATTATTGGTGGCCTTTTCTTTTATTTGACTATATTAGCATAAGAGCAGTAAATATGCTTGGTAAAGTTCTTATGAACCCAGTTCTAATGCTTTATCCTGTTTAAAATCATTCAGTGACTCTTGACAACTTCAAAGAGAGTCCAGATTCCTTAGGATGATCCACAAGTTCCTTTAAACTTCACCCCTTAGTTTACCTTTCCATTCTGTTCTCTTATTACTTCATTATGTCATGCCTTATTAGGTGTGCAGATTATTTTAGGCTCCACAATAAACAGTACCCTCGGATGTATTTGAGTCTTTACATGTTTATTCTGCTAGGGGTATGTCTCTCAACTTTTCCACCTTACCTGCCAATCTATTCTTTAGGATACAACTTAGATGTAAATTCTCCAAGAAACTATCCCTGGGTATCACTTACTAAGGTAGGTGCTCTTACTCTGCATTCTCATAGGACTTATTTCTCTGTTCTAATTTTAAATAGTGTGTTCACTTGTTTACTTTCACATGTTATGTCAGATCCTCAAAGAGAAGGAACAGCCTTGTTCATTTCTTAATTCTTATATCCTCAAGTAATTCCTATCATATATTGTGGATGACTGATTAAATATGCATACATAGCTGTACAGGTAACACAGGATGGACATTTAAGGCACTATGACAGAGTAATGAGAGAAATATTTTCAGTCAGTGTTGGGGTGGTACCTTTGTCTTTACATGTAATGTAAGATGCTTATTATGTATGTGGATGGGGCAGATACAAAGAATATTTTCCGAACGATGTGTTCCTAAGGATATTATATTTTCTAACACTTCATCTATAGCAGGATTTTTCAAACATGAACCTTGAGGATGCTGGAATCATAACATATATGGTAATTGTAAGTGGGTTGTTGAGACAAGGATAGTAGAACAAAGATGAAATGGTAGTGGTGTCAAGTTTAGTGATCCTTCTTAATCTCTGACATCAATTAGCTGTGTATAAGTAATATAGTTTAATTAGCTAAAAAATAGAAAACACAAATATTTTACATGGTGCTAAAACAACAACCCTTACATGTCATTAGTCAAATATTTCCTTTATATTATAATTTGTTTTAAATATGTCAAATAATTTGAGTATTTAGATACAATCTTGCTGTCTGAGGTGTTCATATAAGGTATTTAAAATATCTGGAACTAGTACTTAGAGAATAATAATAAAATTGGACTTGAGATTACTCCAGATTTGGGCTTTTTTTTCAAACTTTGTTTCAATACAAGTTCTGAGGCTGATTTTCTACTCTCCTTCTGCTCTCCTATATTTGGTCATCATTCCCCCACAGCATCAGACTTGGTTGTTCAATATTGTTTCTCTTATTTGACAGAGAGAAGAAGAAAGAAGAAAGAAGTTTGGAGCCATATTGTGGTTGGAACGATTTGTGCTACCTTCCATTACTGGGGCTGTGCCTCCTTTTATTATATTCTTACTCTTGTCTTCCATGGTTTAAAAGATGGGGATAAATTAAGCAAAAGTCCATGAATATTCTAAGAAACAGATCACTGGTGTCTAATGGATCAATTACCCCAATGCTGAGGTGAATATCCTGTTTTGGCTAAGTCTTCCTGAAGCCAAGTCTCCTGATTAGGAATTTGAGAGATGGTTTAGCTTATCTTGCAACTTGGGGCAGGGTCAATACAAAAATGTCCTTTGTATTACTGACTTTTCTGGTCAAAAGTATATCTTATCCAGGTCCTTATGACAAATTATCAGCTAATTACCGTAACGGCCTCAATAGGCAGAGATACCATGAGCAGTTTCATATAACAGGTAGAGCTGAGAGGAGGAAAGAATCAGATGTTATTTCATGACAATAGTAAAGATGACCTCCCCCATTTCAGTTCCAGTTACATAAAGGATCACTACTGGCTGCACTGTATGCTCACCTGAGTTATTTTCTCTGAAATGTTAGGATAGCTTGGGAGGGGGGCATTCCAAGACTTTCAGATTCAGGTTCTATGATGTGTAGATAGATGTGTATTTGAGGCATTAGGCAGAGTGAAAAAAGTTTTGGGATAAAAGTCAAGAAATTGTAGTTAAAGTTAGTGCTTATGACTTTCTGTTTATGTTACCTTGAAGTAATTATTAAATCTTCCTCCTGAGTTTTCTTATTTCCTTGTAATGAACATTACAAAAATTGCTTTTCTTTTCTCTTATAGTTTAAGGATCAAAATTAAAGTGAAATAATTTATATGAAATAGCATCTTGTTTTTTCCCAGAATGGATAACCATAGAACACAAAAGTACTCTGAGTTATGGGTTATTAAAACAGTTACTATTCGTCTCAAACCATCCACAAGTCCATTTCCACTTGAGTCCATAGTCAATTGACTTAAAATGATCTTGCTGTCAGCCCATAGTAGATACAGAAATGCCAGACCAGAGGTTTATGCTGGGCTTTCCGCTAGATAATGTTTTATGTGACTCATTTCTCGAAGGAGAATTTAACCACCAAAAGATGAGAATAATTAATTTTCCTGTGCCATATCTTCCCTTCATTCACTCACAATGTCTCTTTCCCCACTAGGCAATTATCTTGGTTATATCCAAGAAAAACAATTCATAAGAAGTGTATGTATGGGCTGGGGTTGTGGCATGTGTGAGGCACTGGGTTCAATTCTCAGCACCACATATAAATAAATAAATAAATAAATAAATAAATAAATATAAAGGTCTATCAATATCTAAAAATATTTTTTTAAATTTATTTTTTATTTAATTTTTTGATTCATTGAACACAAATGGAGTACAGCTATTGTTTTTCTGGTTGTGCACAAAGTAGAGTCACCCCATCTGTGCATTCATACATGTACACAGGGAAATGATGTCTGTCACACATACTGTTATTATTCTTACCCCCCAACCTCAACCCCACCCCTCCATTCCCTCTATACTCTCTATCCTTCCTCCATTCTTGCCATCCTTCCACCCCACATTATGCATCATCATTCACTTATCAGAGAGACCATTCGGCCTTTGGATTTTTGGGACTGGCTAATCTCACTCAGCATGACCATCTCCAACATTATCGATTTACCTACAAATGCCATAATTTTATTCTTCCTAATGGCTGAGTAATATTCCATTGTGAATATATACCACAGTTCCTTTATCCATTCACCTATTGAAGGGCATCTAGGTTGGTTCCACAATCTAGCTATTGTGAATTGAGCAGCTATGAACATGGATGTGGCTGCATCACTGTAGTATGCTGATTTTAAGTCCTTTGGGTATAGGCCAAGGAGTGGGATAGCTGGGGCAAATGGTGGATCCATTCCTACTTTTTGAAGGAATCTCCACACCGCTTTCCAAGTGGCTGCAATAACTTGCAATCCCACCAGCAATGTATGAGTGTACCCCTTTCCCCACATCCTCACCAACATCTGCTGTTGCCTGTATTCGTAATAAAAGACATTCTCATTAGGGTGAGATGAAATCTTAAGGTGCTTTTGATTGCATTTCTCTTATTACTAGGGATGTTGAACATTTTTTTCATACATTTGTTGATTGATTATAGATCTTCTTTGGTAAAGTGTCTGTTCATTTCCTTGGCCCATTTACTGATTGGGTTATTAGTATTCTTGGTGTAAAGATTTTTGAGTACTTTGTAGATTCTGGAGATTAGTGCTCTATCTGAAGTGTGTGTGGCAAAGATTTTTTCCCACTCTGAAGGCCCTCTCTTCACATTGCTGATTGTTTCCTTTGCTGAGAAAAAGATTTTCATTTTGACTTTATCCCAATCATTGATTCCTGCTTTTATTTCTTGTGCTTTGAGAGTCATGTTAAGGAAATCTGGTCCTAGGCCAACATGATGAAGATTTGGAACTATTTTCTCTTCTATTATGTGCAGGGTCTTCTGGTCTAATTCCTAGGACCTTGAACCATTTTCAGTTGAGTTTTGTACAGGGCGAGGGATCGAGGTTTAGTTTCATTTTGCTGCAAATGTATTTCCAGTTTTCCCAGCACCATTTGTTGAGTGGGCTATCTTTTCTCCATTGTATGTTTTTGGCTCCTTTGTCAAGTATGAGATACCTGAATTTATGTGGGTTTGTCTCTGTGTCCTCTATTCTGTACCACTGAACTTCCTGTGTATTTTGGTGCCAATACCACATGGTTTTTGTTACTAGTGCTCTGTAATATAGTTGAAGGGCTGGTATTGTGATACGCCCTGCTTCGCTCTTCTTGCTAAGAATTGTTTTAGCTATTTGGGATCTTATTGCTCCAAATGAATTTCATGATTGCTTGCTCTATTTCTATGAGGTCTGTCGTTGGGATTTTAATTGGAATTTCATTGAATTTTTATAGCACTTTTGGTAGTGTGGCCATTTTGACAATATTAATTCTGCCTATCCAAGAACATGGGAGATCTTTCCATCTTCTCAGATTTTCAATAATTTCTTTCTTTAGTGTTCTGTAGTTCTCATTGTATAGGTCTTTCACTTCTTTTGTTAGATTGATTCCCAAGTATTTTATTTTTTATATGCTTTTGTGAAAGGGGTAGTTTTCCTAATTTCTCTTTCAGAGGATTCATCATTTAAGAATAAAAATGCATTAGATTTATGAGTGTTAATTCTGTATCCTCTACTTTACTGAATTCATTTATGAGTTCCAGAAGTTTTCTGGTGGAATTTTTAGGCTCTTCTAAATAGAGAATCATGTCATCAGCAAATAGAGATAGTTTGAGCTCTTCTTTTCCTACTCATATCCATTTAATTTATTTGGTCTGTCTAATTGCTCTGGCTAGAGTTTCAAGGACAATGTTGAATAGAAGTGGAAAAAGAGGGCATCCCTGCCTTGCTCCAGTTTTCAGGGGGAATGCTTTCAATTTTTCTAAATTTAGAATGATATTAGCTCTGGGCTTAGCATAGATAGCCTTTACAATGTTAAGGAACGTTCTTATTATCCCTATTTTTTCTAGTGTTTTGAGCATGAAGGGGTGCTGTATTTTATCAAATGCTTTTTCTGCATCTAATGAAATAACCATGTGATTCTTGACTTTAAATCTGTTGATGTGGTGAATTACATTTGTTCATTTCCAGATGTTGAACCAACCTTGCATCCCTGAGATGAAACCCACGTGATCATGGTGCACTATCTTTTTAATATGCTTTTGTATCCAATTTGCTAAAATTTTCTAAGAACTTTCGCATCTATGTTCATTAGGGATATTGGTCTGAAATTTTCTTTCCTCGATGTGTCCTTGTCTGGTTTTGGTATCAGGGTGATATGATGTTCATAGAATGAGTTTGGAAGGGTTCCCTCCTCCTCTATTTCATGGAATACTTTGAGGTTTATTGGAATGAGCTCTTCTTTGAAGGCTTGTAGAACTTGGCTGTGAATCCATCTGGTCCTGAACTTTTCTTTGTTGGTAGGCTGTTGATGGCTTCTTCTACTTCATTGCTTGAAATTGATCTATTTAAATTGTATATGTCCTCCAGATTCAGTTTGGGTGGCTCATATGCCTCTAGGAACATGTTGATGTCTTCCACGTTTTTTATTTTTTTGGAATATAAGTTTTCAGAATAGCTTCTAATTATGTTTTGTATTTCATTAGTGTCTGTTGTGTTATTTCCTTTTTCATCACGAATTTTAGTAATTTGAATTTTCTCACTCCTTTCATTAGTGTGGCTAAGGGTTTATCAATTTTGTTTACTTTTTCAAAGAACCAACTTTTTGTTTTGTTGATTTTAAGAATTGTCTCTTTTGTTTCAATTTCATTGATTTCCCCTCTGCTTTTAAATATGTCCTGTCTTCTGCTAGTTTTGGTGATTATTTGTTCTTTTTCTAGGGCTCTGACCTGTAGTGTGATGTCATTTATTTGTTTACTTTTCATTCTTTTATTGAATGTGCTCCACGTTATGAATTTTCCTCTCAGCACTGCTTTCATAGTACCCCAGAGATTTTGATATGTTGTATAATTGTTCTTGTTGATCTCTAAGAATTTTTTTTATTTCCCCCTAATGTCTTCTGTTTTCCATGCATCATTCAACAGCATATTATTAAATCTCCAAATGTTGGAGTAGTTTCTGTTTTTTATTTTATCATTGATTTCTAATTTCATTCCATTATGATCTGATAGAATACAAGGTAGTATTTCTAAGCTTTTGTATTTGCTAAGAGTAGCTTTGTGGCATAACATATGGTCTATTTTAGTGAAGGATCCTTGTGCTGGTGAGAAGAAAGTGTATTCACTTCTTGATGGATTGAATATTCTAAATATGTCTGTTAAGTCTAAATTAGTAATTGGGTTATGAGTTCTATGGTTTCTCTTTTCAGTTTTTGCTTGGAACATCTGTCCAATGGTGAGAGTAGTGTGTTAAAGTCAACCAGTATTATTGTGTTGTGGTTTATTTGGTTCCTGGAGTTGAGAAGGATTTGATGATATACATGGATACACCATTGTTTGGTGCATAAATATATATGATTGCTATGTCTTGCTGATTTATACTTCCCTTAAGGAGAATGAAATGTCCTTCTTTATCCTGTCTAGCTAATTTTGGTTTGAAATCTACTTTATCTGATATGTTGATGGAAACCCCTGATTTTTTTACTGAGTCCATATGCATGATATGTTTTTCTCCATTCTTTTCCCTTTAGTCTGTGGGTATCTTTTTCTATGAAATGTTTCTCTTGGAGGTAGGATATTGTTGGGTCTTTCTTTTTAATCCAATCTGCCAGTTTATGTCTTTTGATTGATGAGTTCAGGCCATTAATATTCAGGGTTATTATTGAGATATCAGTAGTATTCCCAATCATTATGGCTTATTTTTGGTTCTTAACTTGACTTGGTTTCTCATTTATTTGACTATTCCTTTAGGGTAGTTCCTCCCTATGCTGGTTTACATTGTTGATCTTCATTTCTTCCTCATGGAATATTTTGCTGAGAATGTTCTGTAATGCTGGCTTTCTTTTTGTAAATTCTTTTAGCTTTTGTTTATCACAGAAGGATTTTATTTCATCTTCAAATCTGAAGGTAAGTTTTGCTGGGCATAAGATTCTTGGTTGGCATCCATTTTCTTTCAGAGCTTTGAATACATTATTCCAGGCCCTTCTTGCTTTTAGGGTCTGTGTTGAGAAATCTGCTGATAACTGTATTGGTTTCCCCCTGAATGTAATCTGATTTTTTCTCTCGCAGCCTTTAAAATTCTCTTTATTTTTTATGTTAGGTACTTTCACTATAATGTGCCTTGGTGGTGATCTGTGGTAGTTTTGTAAGTTTGGAGTCCTATAAGCCTCTTGTATTTGATTTTCCATTTCATTCTTCAGATGTGAGAAATTTTCTGATATTATTTCATTGAATAGATTATTCTTTCCTTTGGTTTGTATCTCTTTGCCTTCCTCAATCCCAATAATTCTTAAATTTGGTCTTTTCATGATAGCTCATGATTCTTGTAGGCTTTGTTCATGAATTCTTACTATCTTCTCTATTTGATCAACTTTGTTTTCAAGATTAAGAATTTTGTCTTCAATGTCTGATACTCTATCCTCCTGTGATCTAGCCTGCTGGTTATGCTGTCTATTGAGTTTTTAATTTGGTTTATTGTTTCCTTAATTTCAAGGATTTCTGTTTTTTTTTTTCAACATCTCTATCTCTTTATTGAAATGATCTTCTGTTTTCCACATCTGTTCTTTTAACTGTTGATTGGTGTGATCATTCATTTCCTGCATTTTCTCTCTCATCTCTTCGTTTGTTTCTCTAATCATTTTAATTATGTACATTCTGAACTCCCTTTCTGACATTTCTTCTACCATGTTATCAGTGAATTCTGTTGATGCAGTATCTAGGTTTGTTTGAGACACTTTCTTCCCCTGTCTTCTCATGTTGTCCATGTATCTTCCCTTCTATCCATGAGAATCTGAGTTATAGCAGCTTCCCCCCTTAAAACAAGTGGCATCCCTGCAGGTTTCCAATTTATCACCTCCTAGTCTTCAGTAGCAGTAGACCGCAGGCTGGGGCCAGGCTGCAGTAAGACTTGGCCTCTGGGCTTGGCCTCCCAGTGTGGTAGCCTCAAGTGTGTGCTCCGTGCCCGCTTCCCCCACGCTGAAGGCTCCAGCTTCTACACTGTGCCTACTGCCCCCTCAGAGGTCCTACGGGAGCACTCTGGGCCTATGTCCTGGGTGGGGAACTCTCACCCGTCTGCCCTGGGCTGAGCCTGTTGTCTGTCTCTGGGTCCACCTCCTGGACCTGGAACTCTCACGGGCACTAACTTAGACTTAACAGACGTATGTAGAATATTCATCAAGAAGTAAATACACTTTCTTCTCAGCAGCTCATGGATCTTTCTCTAAAACAGACACAAAGCTACTGTGAGCAAATACAAAAAGATAGAGATACTACTTTCTATTCTATCAGACCATAATGGAATGAAATTAGAAATCAATGATACAATAAAAAACAGAAACTACTCCAACATCTGGAGATGAAATAATACAGTATTGAATGATGTTTGGATAACAGAATACATCAGGGGGAAATAAAAAAATTCTTAGAGGTTAATGAGAAGAAACATACAGCATATCAAAATCTCTGGGACACTATGAAAGCAGTACTAAGAGGAAAATTCATTGCATGGAGAGCATTCAATAAAAGAATGAAAAGTCAACAAATAAATGACCTCACATTATAGCTCAAAGCCCTAGAAAAAGAAGAACAGATCAACACCAAAAGCAGTAGAACAGGAAATAATTAAAATCAGAGGGGAAATCCATGAAATTGAAACAAAAGAAACAATTCAAAAAATTGACAAAACAAAAAGTTGGTTCTTTGAAAAAAATAAACAAAAGTGATAAACCCTTAGCCACACTAATAAAGAGAAGGAGAGAGAAAACCCAAATTACAAAAATACGTGATGAAAATGAAATATCATGACAGATGCTATTGAAATACAAAACATAATTAGAAATTATTTTGAAAATCGATACTCCAACAAAGTAGAAAATCTCAAAGACATCAACAGGTTTCTAGAGACATATGATCCACCCAAACTGAATCTGGAGGACATAGACAATTTAAATAGATCAATTTGAAGCAATGAAATAAAAGAAGTCGTCAAAAGCCTACCAACAAAGAAAAGTCCAGGACCAGATGGATTCACACCTGAGTTCTACAAGACCTTCAAAGAAGAGCTCATTCCAATACTCCTCAAAGTATTCCATAAAATAGAGGAGGAGGGAACCCTTCCAAAGTCATTCTTCGAAGCCAAAATCACCCCGATACCAAAACCAGACAAGGACACATTGAGGAAAGAAAATTTCAGACCAATATCCCTAATGAACATAGATGCGAAAGTTCTTAACAAAATTTTAGTGAATTGCATAAAAAAGCATGTTACGAAGATAGTGCACCATGATCAAGTGGGTTTCATCCCAGGGATGCAAGGGTGGTTTAACATCTGGAAATCAATAAATGTAATTCACCACATCAACAGACTTAAAGTCAAGAACCACATGATCATTTCAATAGATGCAGAAAAAGCATTTGATAAAATACAGCACCCCTTCATGCTCAACACTAGAAAATATTGGTATACTAGGAACATTCCTTAACATTGTAAAGGCTATCTATGCTAAGCCCACAGCTAACATCATTCTGAATGGAGAAAAATTGAAAGCATTCCCCCTGAGAACTGGAACAAGGCAGGGATGCCCTCTTTCTCCACTTCTATTCAACATCATCCTTGAAACTCTAGCCAGAGCAATTAGACAGACCAAAGAAATTATAGGGATATGAATAGGAAAAGAAGAGCTAAAACTCTCCCTTTTTGCTGATGACATGATTCTCTATTTAAAGGAGCCAGGAAATTCCACCAGAAGACTTATGGAACTCATAAATGACTTCAGTAAAGTAGCAGGATACAAAATGAATGCTCATAAATCTAATGTATTTTTATTCATAAGCGATGAATCCTCTGAAAGAGAAATTAGGAAAACTACCCCATTCACAATAGCCTCAAAAAAGTAAAATATTTGGGAATCAATCTAACAAAAGAGGTGAAAGACCTCTACAATGAGAACTACAGAACATTAAAGAAAGAAATTATTGGAAATCTTAGAAGATGGAAAGATCTCCCATGTTCTTGGATAGGCAGAATTACCTTTGTCAAAATGGTCCTACTACCAAAAGTGCCATACAAATTCAATGAAATTCCAGTTAAAAACCCAATGACGGACCTCACAGAAATAGATCAAGCAATCATGAAATTCATTTGTAGGAATAAAAGACACAGAATAGCTAAAGCAATTCTTAGCAAGAAGAGTGAAGCAGGGGGTATCACAGTACCGGACCTTCAACTACATTACAGAGCAATAGTAACAAAAACAGCATGGTATTGACACCAAAATAGACAGGTAGATCAATGGTACAGAATAGAGGACACAGAGACAAACTCACATAAATACAGGTATCTCATACTTGACAAAGGAGTCAAAAACATGCAATGGAGAAAAGATAGCCTCTTCAACAAATGGTCCTGGGAAAACTGGAAATCCATATGCAGCAAATTGAAACTAAACCCCTATCTCTCACCCTGCACAAAATTCAACACAAAATGGATCAGGGACTTTGGTATTAAACCAGAGACCCTGCACCTAATAGAAGAAAAAGTAGGTTCAAATCTTCATCAAATCAGCCTAGGACCAGACTTCCTTTAACATGACTCCCAAATCACAAGAAATAAAAGCAGAAATCAGTAATTGGGATAGATTCAAACTAAAACGATTTTTCTCAGCAAAGGAAACATTCAGCAATGTGAAGAGAGAGCCTTCAGAGTGGGAGAAAATCTTTCCCACACACACTTCAGATAGAGCACTAATCTCCAGAATATATAAAGAACTCAAAAAACTTTTCCCCAAGAATACAAATAACCCAATCAATAAATGGGCTAAGGAAATGAGCAGACACTTCACAAAAGAGGAACTACAAGCTGTAAACTCGACGGAGTGGGTTCAAACCAAATTACGAGCTCACCGCCATGGAAATATGAATAAGGCCAGTAAATGGCTAAACCAGAGCCAGATGGAAGTGATAGGCTTTATTAGAGATTGCGCTCCTGGGTGAGATCCCAGCCCTCCGGGGTGAAAGCGGGAGGTGGGAGAGCCAGAAGAAGTCGTAAAATGGCTTTGGCTGCTCAGGGTTTTTATACAGGGGGAAGGGACTGGGGGGTTCTGCCCAGGAAAGGTGGGTCAAGGTGGACGTCAGGGTCAGCAGGTATCCTCCTGATTGGTCACCTCTGGCGCGCCACCTGGCCCTTTGTGCTCACAGTGGGTTGCTAGGGGTCTTTTATCTGCTTTCTCCTCTGTAGCCGCTTCAGTGTGACCCGACATCCCGACCTTTTTGGTGATATAGGGCGCCGGAGTCTGTCTGGCTACTTCCTGCATGTTAAGGGGCGTCGTGGGGAGAAAAAGGTTCGGGTGCTGGGTCCGTGGGGAGGCGGCTATAAGGGTGCAGGAGCATTTGGTTGTATGTCACTCTTGCAACCTCACTCATGCGGCTTTGAGCAAACCTGAGAAGACAGGGAGCAACCATTAGTAGAAGGCCTATTACAAATATAGGGGTGAGGATGGGGGTCAGCCAGTTGGCAAGAGTGGAGTTTAGCCATCCTGGCCAGGGGTCACTCGATTGTTGCTGCTTAAGTTTTTCGCTCAGATGTTGGAGAGTTTCAACATTTTTTTCGATGAGTCCAGTTTCATTGATGTAATAACAGCATTCTTCTTTCAAGAATAGGCACGTTCCTCCTTTATCTGCTGTCAGAAGATCTAGGGCTTGGCGGTTCTGTAAAGAAACTTGGGCAACAGATGTTATTTGTCTCTGTAGGGATGCCAGGGAGGCAGCCGATGCCTCTATTGTCTCTTGGAGTTGTTGTTCTAGCTTTTGGGTGGCAGTGACTGCGTAACCGAGTCCTCCGGCCCCCAACCCAGAGGCCACGAGTGAAGAGGCCAAGAAGAGCCCAACCACCACTGGTAGGAAAACAGCCCGTTTCACCCTAGGAATGGGATTTTGAAGAAGCCAGATTAATTCAGCTTCACTATATAGTGTTAATTGAGGAACCAGAGTGGAGGGCACACAGAAAGCAAAGGGCATATTGGGACCTAATTGTTTTGTCAGAGTACCGTTACACCAGAAAAAGAATCCTGGAGGAGCAAACATGGGAGAAGAGACCTGTACGGTTCGGTTGCAAGGTACTGGGTTAGAGGAAGTGTAACAGTATGCAAAGTTCTCGGAGGAGTTGTAGTAAAGGGGAACTCCCTCCAATGGTGGAGAGGGGGTCCTTAGAGGCTGTGAGGAAGTATTAAGGGGGGTACTCATGGGAACAGCTGTTAGCGGGGTCCGGTCCAAACCTGCACAAAGAAAACAATCTGAGATGTTATTAACTCTGGAGAGATTGAGAAGTTGAAGACCTTGACGGATCAGAGTAAGCCATGAGAAAGGATTAGCATTAGGGTGAGTAGCTGCATTGATCTGACATTGGATTTCCTTTTCCTGCTCCTGGATAGTTAGGTGGAGCTGAGGAACCACCTGAATATAAACTCTCCAGATTCTAAGTGAAGCCTCAGGACGACTGGCTGTTATCCCTGTGTAAACTTTACCGTCAACCCCCGAGGCCCATTTTGGGGTCCAGGGGTCCTTGATGTTGATTCTTATTGCATATCCCCAACTGGGATCAGGGAAATGTCTTTTACAGCTATTGTAGGGGCACCCTCCATATATGGTGGGGTCCTTTGTGCAGTATGACAGGTACTGGTCATATAGGAAGCAAACCATACAGGCATAACAAGAAGAGACAGATATAGTTTTAAAATCCTGGAGATCGAGGGTGAGTTCCCGGTCACATCCTGTGGGAGAA